>WOVY01004569.1:0-73741 GCA_013436015.1 Rhipicephalus annulatus | reverse complement strand
AATATAAATTCGCGTGGTCTATCGCTCCGGCCGGAAACATTCGGACGCAGACGCCCTATCCCGTTCGCCCTCTACCCCCTGATCCGGACTGCCAGGAAAGTCTATCTGTGATGCCACTGCCGTCACCATCGCCGACATGCCATCTGAGCGACGCAAGGACCCTTGGGTTGCTTCGATCCTAGACATCCTGGCTGGGCGGACGGCTTCCCCCCCCTTCTCGCACGTTGCGTTGGCAAGTGGAGCACTTCGCCACTCGCGACGACGTGCTGTACCGACGCAACTACGCACCCGGTGGACGTCAGTGGCTACTCGTGATTCCACGTCATCTGCGATCCGAAATTTGTTCCACGTTTCATGACAACCCCCAATGTGGCCACGCAGGTTTCCTGAAGACTTATTCTCGCATACGTCTCCGATATTACTGGCGTGGCATGTACCGTTTTATTCGACAATACGTTCGGGCCTGCTCGACGTGCCAGAGACGAAAAACTCCCCCTTGTCACGCCAGCGGTACCTTGCTACCCCACCATGCCCATCCCGACCATTCGACCACGTCGGCATCGATATCTATGGTCCCCTTCCCAACACTTCTGACGGTAACCGCTGGATCATAGTTGCCGTCGACCATCTCACGCGGTATGCCGAAACTTCATCCCTTCCCTCGTCTACAGCAAAAGACGTTGCGTCTTTCGTTCTTCACAACATCGTATTACGTCATGGAGCACCCTCGGGAGTTACTGAGCGATCGTGGTCGCGTATTCTTGTCAGACGTCATCACAGCATTGCTGCGTGAGTGCCACGTCGTTCACCGCACTACAAGTGCCTATCCATCCCCAGACCAATGGAATGACAGAGCGCTTCAACCGCACCCTTGATGGACATGCTGTCTATGTATATCTCGTCAGACCACTCCAATTGGGACCGAGTGCTCCCGTTTATCACGTTCGCTTATAATACCGCAATTCAAAGCACTACTGGGTTCTCTCCTTTTTTTCCTCCTTTACGGACGCGAACCTTCTTGCACTAAGGACACCATTCTTTCGTACAAACTTGACTCCTCAGAGTCCACGACTTTGTCTCAAGCTGCTACATACGCTGAGGAATGCCGCCAACTGGCAAGATTATTCACAACCCAAGACCAAGGACGCCAAAAGCACCACCATCACGCATCAAATAACACTACTTCCTACGATCCAGGTTCACTCGTCTGGCTGCATGTTCCTTCTGCTACACCTGGCCTTTCTACCAAGTTGGTCCCCAAGTATCACGGCCCATATCGTGTGCTAAAAAAACGTTCACCGGTGAATTACCTCATCCAGCCACTAGAACCACCTTCTGACCAACGTCGTCGTGGCCAGGAAATTGTCCACGTCTCGAGACTTAAGCCCTGCTACGACACTCCCGTGTTTACTTGTCCATAGGTCACCAGGATGGCTCCTTATTTCGCGGGGAGTAATTGTAATGAATTAACGAATCTGAATAACGGACGCTCTGCTGGCAATGAAGAAGACGAGGATGATCGGTGGCTGCAGTATTAGCTCGCGCACGCCGTTCGCCATTAGCCAGACCTGCCTGATAAAGGACATTTTGCCAAGCTACGTCTGAACCTTTCTCGACGTACACCACCTCTATTTTAATATATATATATATATATATATATTATATATATATATATATATATATATATATATATATATCTATATATATATATATATGATGATAGAGCATCCCTATATCATCTATATATATATATATATATATATATATATATATATATATATGATATAGGGATGCTCGGTTCCTGCTCACGGCGAGTTATCTTTTCACCCACTTTTCTTTCTTCACTTCACA
This sequence comes from Rhipicephalus annulatus, assembly GCA_013436015.1. Classification (NCBI taxonomy): domain Eukaryota; kingdom Metazoa; phylum Arthropoda; class Arachnida; order Ixodida; family Ixodidae; genus Rhipicephalus; species Rhipicephalus annulatus. The sequence continues at coordinate 71,890 of WOVY01004569.1, read as the reverse complement.
ATCCCATTACAATTGGGTCTAATAATTTCCCCTATTATTGTCTGTGATATCTCATTATTATTGTGTGAGAACATGGAGGAAAAACGAGCCCTTAAGTACACACTTCTTTCCGATATATATATATATAATATATATATATATATATATATATATATATATATATATTTGTACGTGAATGTCCACTTTAAACATCGGTGCTGCTGTTGTTCGCTTCGTGTGCAGTTTGAAACCGTTATTATTGTCACTGGAAAACACTGATTGTTCCCAACTTGATGGCGTTCAACCTAGCCGTTTGAGTATTTGTACGAGTTAAACACTGAGAAACAACAGACAAAAGACACACACTGGTGTTCAAGTCGTACACGAAAGGCTAACAAACCAGTCCACATTGCATCCCTCGTTTAGTCATTGAGTTCAACCATCTCTAAAAGAAGAAATTGCAGGACGTACACTTTTTCCAAGATTCTATCACCAGACGCAGAGGAGCCAGTCTGAATGTTCTTGAATATTATAATAGCGAGTTTTTCGACATCCAGGTTGTAGATACCGCCTTTTCATGGGACGGGAGTTCCCCAGCCAGGAAAACAGAAGCTCCGAGGCGACTTCTTTTTGCGCCATCTTTATCTACTTCATATACACCAAAAACGCACTTCAATGTTCGGGAGAGGACTACTTTTGAATATAGCACAAGATTTCTATGCTCAGTAATCTCTGCCGTTCTTAAAGAAACAGTCGTCTAAAAGGCACGTGCGAAGTTACATTCGATTACCAAATTTTGCTTCCTTGAATAAGTTTCAAGAGCCTTTGTTGGTGAACATTCTAAGGTACCAATGTTGGTTGAGTCATGCAACGCTCCCAAATACAACTGCGCCCAGTAGCATTCGTTGATCTCTACTGTTTCATCTCAGTGTGCCAGCTCCTTTTGAATTACAAAAAACTGGCTTTCGAATTAAACAATTGAAGATGGCATTAGCTAGCTATCGTTTCCACATTTCTCACAGTTCTTAGAATACGTTCCATGTGGTGTCCAAACAGATTCCTTCAAACCTGTGCATTTCCGATTGGAATAAATTTGCTTGGGAATGTTAGAACGTTCTGCATCAACAAGGTCATTGCACTTCAGCCAATTGCCAGAATTGTACCGAACAATTCTCAGGCCAAAGCAATTTTCGCTCCAATTAATCGCTCATTTACTGCGTCAGGCAGTTCTAAAATGGAGTTTTTAATTAGTATTCTCCGCATTCAAGAATTCTTTTTCGTGCCTCTTTCATTATATGAGGCACTCCAGTAAGGAACAGTGGCCATTGAACACTGGTGTTAACAGCGTGCATGTTAAGTTAAGCACTTTATTTGCACAGCAGTTCACATTTGCACAGCATTTTGGGGCTCTGTGTCACCATAATTTTTTGTTGTTGTTGCTGTTGTAAGTGTAGGTCACACACGTATTTGCTTGAAATTATTGACATTTATCTAAAGATTGTGCGTATGTTCGTGACGTTGGAGACCTAACCGTTGTTTTGCCTGCGAACCTATGGTGCCTATAAAGGTGCTTTTTAATGCATGAAAACGCTGCCTCCAGTGATGAGCCTTGCAGCTTTTACAGATATTGCAAAAACCAGTTAGCATGTTATGTGAAAAAAAAAAACAACTTTTGCAAGTAATCATCGGAATGCACCAATTGCACATAAGTGTATTTTGTGAAAATTACGGCACACAAGCTTAGCGTCCTGCCGCCATATATTTAAGGCTTCGAAAGATGCGCCCGAAAAAAAACGAAACAAAACATGGTTTACTTACCATTTTTACAAGCCCCAAATATATACTTCGCAGGAGCACTCCAGTGACCTGTGGACTTTACAGGAGGTGTGTAATCTGAAGATCCTGAAGGCAGTGATGTTATGAATGTCATGATGAATCTCGCATATGATCATTAACGAGGTCAAATTTTTCAAGTAGTATTCAACAGAGCTACAACCTCCAGATTTCGACAAGAGGACATAGTAACTGACTGTTTAAGTAACAGGCCAATATGATCATCTGATTATTGCTAACCTAAATAATATTTCCTGTATGTAGCGGACGTCACATATCGCCTTTCAACTTACCTGTAGAGAATGTCGGTTTCTGATAAAAGAGAAAGCTGCAAGGTAGCAATATTCTTCATTAAGTGCAAGTGTGTTATGATGAAAATTAGTGCTTGCCCAGGCACCAGAGTTTGGTTGTGCTCAAATCACTAAGTCTCATGCTTGTGTGAAACTTTGTGTTGATTACTAGATTGCGTTCATTTTAACCTCGTGAACGGACAGTATATATAGACATAAGGCGTCACGAAAGAGCAGGTGTGCTTTAAGTTTATTTTTTTCTATATATTTTAGATAGCGTAATTTTTGTGTGCATCAAATTTTCACACAATGACCTGACAGTCAAGCAATGCTTTTATGGAGGAATCGCCAGGTATTTGAAAATACATTGTCTATCGCAACATGCGTACATCTAATTGAAAATGACCTTGCTACCCCTAAATCACAACAGCCCCATGCTCGCTCATTTTATTGTCATGTCACCCACATAGCAACAATATTTCAGGATAGAGCGTATTTCAGATACTCAGAAATGGAATTGACAACCACCTCTTCATAGCGTGAAGCCAGAACAAAAGTCATACTGAATCCATTTTTTCAAAAAAAAGAAGCTTCTTAGTGGATGAAAAGATCGTAATAAGTCGGGTCTCGAATCCAGGACCAATATCACTCGGAGGCGCTCGCTCTAAGAATTGAGTTAACAAGTAATCTGGCAGTACGCAGTGTGAAGGCAAATTGATCTAGAAATGCAAGAGTGCACGTGGACTTGAAATATTGCAAATTATAGAAAGTTATACAAGGGAAGCTGATATCGTAACCCGTTCGTAGCCCGGTGCTACAAGGAAGTCAATAGGGATTCCTCAGAGTGAGAGCTGCTTAGTGGCAGGAAAATATGTCCATGTCGCGACCAGGAACACATCTTCTTCAACTGTAATGTTTCCTCATAGGAGCTCTCCAATGGTCGATCCCAGAAATCAATTTGGTCAGACTCTGTGTTCAGCCTATACCGCCCGCATTTTTACACTTTGGGGGACAAATTATAATTATAGCTGTAACTTTTGACGCAATTAAACAAAAAATTATTCCAGTACCTGCCCGTTCTGTTCAAAGTTCAACTTTCCTCTCTAATTTCACGCCCGTTCGAATGTCAGCGCTTAATTGTCCGCACTCATATAGACATAAAAGCAGCGCCGAAGTGTACACATTTCTTACTTTATGCATTAAATTTATTTTTTTGCTTCATATGCGAGTTAGGAAGGTACTTCATTTCAATTCTTTGAAATATTTGGCTTCACGAGCAGGTTTATGTAGCTGCCGTAAAAACGTACCATGAAAACTCACCCGGGGCTCCTTCTGCTGTATAGTGCGTGATCATGCCCTCGATTATAGCTGTAAGTGAAAATCAATATTATTTCAAAATAGTTCTCTTTACAGAAATCATTGTCCAGATGATGAATTCCTAATCTTATTTGCATTACTTGAGGAAAGGCGTGAAAATACCTCCTCGTGAGGTTTTCTGCCTTGAAGATGCCTTGCAGCACCTTTTCAAGTGGAAATAGAATCAAATCTATTAAAGAGCATTTTACCGCCTGAATTTACCGCCACACAAACTTATATGACTCGTCAAGTACGAGCAGGAACAAAATTTTGTCGGACACTTCAATTATATTTTCTATTGTCCCGACGAAAGCACTGGAAGTTTAGCAGGGAGCGAAGGTACGGAAAAAAAACGACACGCGTGCCTTGTGACCTTGAGCTCTTTCTTCATGCGACTTTTCAATGTGATAGCGCAAGAACTCGTGGACTAGTCGTGGCCTCCTGCGGTGGCTCCAGTAAAGACCAAGCACGCAATGTTCAAATCAGCCAATGGCTGAGAAAGTAATTGTAACGACAGTTTTTTTTTTGGTTTGTAGCGTCTTTGTGGAGCTAAAGGGAGCCTGCAAATCAACAAAACTTTTCCTTGGCCTAGTTGGTGCATGATAAACTGAAACACAAAAAGACTACTACCATCAAGCAAATTTCTGAATCCACTGGTGTTATAAACGCTATGACGCTTCATGCATATAACCTTTTTAAAAGTATCACAAAAATTCAAGTATTATTCAACAAAGCACTTCGACGACATGGCATTGTAACTGGCTATTGTGTGCGTTATTGAAATAGGCCAACATGATCTTCAGATCATATTGGCCTGTATAGACAACCTTTCTGTTCTTCTGTTCTATCCTCAATTTTTTGCCTTTTTGCCTCAATATATATATATATATATATATATATATATATATATATATATATATATATATATATATATATATATATATATATATATATCTATATGGTTTGCGCACATGCACGAAGACAACAAAGAGCATACGGTGAACGCGCACTTGTCGCTTGGAGTTAGAAAGGAAGAGGAGGATCAGGAGAATCTCTAACCAGTCGGTCACTTCTGAGCTGCCCCTCACGACCTAATAAACGGCCCCTTTCTACTTATACCGGTCTCTATAAAACGTAACAGAGTGGTGGAGCAGCTAGGTAAGCGCTTCTACTACTATATGTGAGGTTTAACGTCCCAAAACCATCATACCATTATGAGAGACGCCACAGTGGAGGGCTCCGAAAATTTCGACCACCTGGGGTTCTTTAACGTGCGCCTCAATCTGAGTATACGGGCCTACAACATTCCGGCCTTATACGTAAATGCAGCCGCCACAGCCGGCATTTCATGCCGCGACCTGCGGGTCAGCACCCAAGTATTTTGGCCACTAGACCACCTCGGCGGGGCTGAGCTTCTTTACTGAACTCATTCCATGGCCACTCCTACAAGTGTGACAGGGCCCCTTTAAATGTCAAAGCAAAACGCCATAACTTACTGCCTTTTTTCTCAACTTTCATGTGTTTTATGGCACATAATGTATGCAAGCATTTAACTCTGCACGAGTGAACTGCGCACAATAGTAGTAGTAGTAGTAAAATTTTTATTATATACATAATCCAGACAGGCTTGAACTCCAGTGCCCCGAAGAATGTACGGGGTGGAGAGCGAAGTCTGTCCGGCAGGGTGGTGCCCCTATTCCAGGGCCCCACTAGCACGAGCCATCCGTTCAGCTCTTTGGATCAGTCGTAGCTGATCCACTAGGGCTGGGCTAGACAGCAGCGCCTCCCATTCCTCCCACGTGCCAGCGGTGTCGTGCTCTTCGTCGTGCTCTGCACACTCCCACGTGATGTGAAAGAGTGTTGGGGTGGCTCCACACCACGGGCACATATCTGTGTATGCCGTGGGGTAGATCAGGTGAAGAGTGTGCAGATTTATGTAAGTGTTAGTCTGTATTTTTCTTAGCGCTGTTGCCTGCGCAGCGCTGAGCTTGCTGTGAGGACGTAGATACAGCTGCCTATTTTCTCTGTAGTACTTTAAAATTGTAGCGAAGCAAGGGTCCAGGGGTGTAGGGTCATCACTTGCATTGGCTTAGTGGCTCGGTGATTTGTGAAGCCTCGAGCCGCCTCATCAGCGCGCAGGTTCCCTGTCATACCCTCGTGCCCCGGTGCCCAAGTAGTCACAGCCTGTACGTATTTCACTGTGGGGTCCCATCCTGTCCCAACCAATATACGGAGCACTTGTGCTCCAATTTTGCCCTTTAGATAGTTTCTGCAAGCTTTTTGCGAATCTGAAATGATTGTTAATGGAGCGTTTCGAGTCCATCCCTCTTTTATTGCGAGTGCTATGGCAACTTCTTCTGCTTGTGTTGTCGACGCCTGATTTATTGAAGTGCAGGCTGTAATTTTCCCTCTATGGTCGGTTGCTACACACACATATCTCTTTGCATTGGTCTGATAAGGCGCGGCGTCAGTGAATCTGGCCGTGTTCAAAAATCTTGTCTTTTTGTCTATGTAGTCAGCCCTTGCCTTTCTTCTTCCAGCATGCAGAGTAGGATCCATGTTGCTTCGTATTGGCAATACGGTGTACCATTTTCTGAATTCGCTTGGTACTTCTTTAGTTTCTTGGTGTGTTTGTAATAAAGTATCGCGCCCTAGTTTTGTTAGGACTGCTCTGTCCGTTGGGGTCTGGAGAAGGCGATTTTCTTGCGATAGTAACTGGGCCTCGGATAATTCTTCAATTGTGTTATGAAGACCAAGCGCCAGCAGCTTGTCGTTTGAAGTATTCCGCGGTAATCTCAGGGCTGTCTTGTAGGCCATTCTAATTATTTGGTTTGATTTTTCCTTCTCTTCCCTGTTCATAATTTGATATGGAAGCGAGTATGTAATGCGACTGATGACGAGGCTTTTGACCAATTTTAGGGTATCTTGTTTTCACATGCCTTTATGGATGTTTGTTATTCGCGAGATCATGCGTGAGATCTACTGTACTGATGTTTTGAGTTGATTTAGTGTGTGCAGACATCTCTGATTAGCTTGAAGCCACATTCCTAGTATGCGTACGGTATCTTTCTCCGGAATGACATTTCCGTCGAGCTTGACTTCCAGCTTTAGATTTGGGTCGATCCTCCGTGCTTTTCTCTTCGTGAAGCGAATGAGCTCTGACTTTTCGGCTGAGCACTGAAGACCCCGTATCTTTGCGTACTCTTCTATGGTATTAGCTGTCTGTTGTAACCTATCTTCTTTCTCTGCTAGGCTGCCTGTGGTTGTCCATACCGTAATATCGTCTGCATATATCGCATGTTGTAGACCGGCAATATCTTTGAGTTTTCCTGCAGGGCCTGTCATGGCGACATTGAAAAGTGTCGGTGAAATGACCGCTCTTTGGGGTGTTCCTTTGTTTGGAGGTTTAATGATGTCGGATTCGTAATCTCCCAGCTTGATTGTTGCAGTCCTGTTACTAAGAAAACTTTTGACGTAGTCGAACATTCGTTCTCCACAGTTAGCTTCCTCCAGACCTTCTAGTATTGCTTTGTGACTGATGTTATCAAAGGCTCCCTTCATGTCAACTGCCATAACGACGTTTTCCCCAACCTTAGAGATGTCCATTAATACTTGTTCTTTTGAAAGTAGTAGAACATCTTGCGTAGAAAGGTGTGAGTGAAAGCCACACATAGTTTCGGGCATGAGGTTGTTCTTCTCGAGATGGTTGAGGAGCCTGGTGTTCACCAGTTTTTCAAAGATTTTTCCTAAGCAGGACGTGAGCGAGATGGGTCTCACGTTCTCAAGGGCAAGTTTTTTTCCTGGTTTAGGCACCATGACCACAATCGCATGTTTCCATTCTGGTGGGACAGTTCCAGCCAGCCAATGTTTGTTTATGTATTTAGTGAGTGCTTCAATAGCTTCGTCATTTAGGTTCCTGATCATACCATTGGTGATTTTATCTGCACCCGCGGTTGTGTTCTTCTTGTTACTAAATATGGCTGCTCTTATCTCAGCGTCCGTAAAAGGCTTGTCTAAATCAGGTTGTGGTGATCCTTTATACCTTCCTTGATATGAAGGCGTCACTCCGTCTTCCCCAAAGCATTTTTTATGCATGGCTTGAATGAGGTCCTCTTTTGTACCTGGGTATAAGTGCAGCAATCGTTTAACGGCTTTACTGATTTCATTTTTCGTCTTCGTAGGGTCTATCATGGCTTTCAGTATGTTCCATGTTCTGGCCGTACTCAGCGTTCCATTGAGTGAATCACAGAAATTGGCCCAATTATTTGCAGCTAGTTGATTGGCGTAAACCTCTGCGTGCTGGGTGATATCTTTGATTTTTTCTCTCAATTCACGGTTACGTTTCTGTCTTTTCCATCTTTACGTAAGGCTTCTTCTTGCTTCCCAAAAATGTAGTAGGTGTGAGTCGACCTCAGGGGCATTGCTTGACCGCGTTATTTATTTACTGTACCTTTCTTTTTGACGCCTTATTTCGTCACACCAATCACTCAAGTTTGTTATATCTGAGGCAGTCAACCTTTGTTCCAGTGATTTTCTGAACGCATGCCAATTAGTTATTTTGGCAACACCAATCTTTTTACGTATCTGATCTGTATGTATAGTGGTGCATAATATGTAATGATCACTGCCTAGATTTTCTAGAGTGTTGTGCCATTCCACCTCTTGACAATTTTTGCACATAGTTAGATCCGGTGTCGTGTCTCTGGAGTTACTGTTTCCTAGTCTTATTGGCATTGCTGGATCCGTCCGGAGTGTCATACCTGTAATTTCAATTTGCTGGGCTATGTTTCTGCCCTTGGCATCCTGAGTGAGGTATCCCCAGCTTGGGTCTTTTGCATTGAAGTCCCCCACCAGTATGAGCGTGTTCTGCTTCGCTAGTTTTGCTGAATCTTCAAATAGTTTGTCGAAAGTTGCCTTTCTTTTTGAGGTGGGCTATAAATGTTCAGGATGAAAATGCTTTTCTTGTTCTTCTGTTTATATAGGATTTCCGTAATGATATGTGGAATTTCGATTCCTTCTATTGGTTTATGCTGTATTGCGGTTATGGATTTATGGACTAATGTCGCCATTCTCCGTTCGTTGTTATTATTCACAGCTTCACCATGAGTGTCGTAACACTGCATGCTTGGCCTTATTCCCACCTCTTGGAGAGCTATCACAGCAGGTGGCCTCGGCTGCATGGCCACCAGCTGTGAAAGCTGTTCCTTTATTCGTCAGAATCCCCGGCAGTTCCACTGCCATATGTCACTATCTTCCGTAGTTTTTCTTAGTCGCTTATGCATTGTCAGTATCTTCTTGTGTCATATTAAGTAGGCCCTGTCTGTTGTATGCCTTATCTGCTTTTTTGCCTTATGTGGCTGCCATTGGTATGCTTTCTCAACGCCTTCGTGAGTTCTATCTGTTGCGCTTGAATTTTTCTTTCCAACACGTCGAGTTTTCTGTCTAACTGCCCCATGGCCTGTTCAACGATGGAGGGAACTATTTCTTTTACGGCTTCTTTCAGAGTAGCTATCGTCACCACAGTGTCGCCGTTCAATATTGATACGCTTTGTTGCTGTTGCTGCTGCTGTCCTGCCAAGGAAGATTGAGTGGGTTTCTCTTGTGGTTGTTGCTGCTGCTGCTTTTGTTGGCTTCTAAGTTGCCTATTTTCTCTTTCTAAATCACCCATTCTTACACGCATTAACTCTAGCTCTCGCTCGAGTCGCGCGAGCAACTGCGCACACAAAACAGGAATAGCGAGTGCTTCGGAATGAAAACACGATGTGCATAATTTGGGTATCTTTTGAAACCGGGTTCAAGAGCATTCGAAATTACTACGGTCAGAAAATCTAGGTGAGTTTTTTTTAGATGCGGAGCATCTAATACTCGAGGCTTGTAGTGCGGCGCCGTCCGCAAGCTTCCTCCTCCTTCTTCCACCATCTGTACATCCCTTCCTCCTCTACACACCGCGCGCGCTTCACTCCTCCACCATCTGTGCACCCTTCCTCCTCTACACACCGCGTGAGCTTCTCCTCTTCACGAACATTCGCTAGCTGTATAATGTAGCGCGCATACGCCGTCACGCTTCGAGAACATCGGCAGCTGACGCGCGCGCATGCGCCGTCGCGCTTCGAGAACATCGGCAGCTGACGCGCGCGCATGCGCCGTTGCGCTTCTCCCCCTTCTCGAACATTCGACAGCTGACAGTGCATGCGCCGTCGCGCTGTATATATACTCAAGGTCGGCGCTCGCTCGCTCAGTTGCCGCTCGTCGGTTGGTTTGTACGGCGCGTCGACGTCCAAGGTCGCGGTGAAATGAATTCCAACGAATCCACAAACACAATGATCGACGTCCCTTCGACCAGCGCCGCCCTTTCGCATACGTGTGTACGTGTTCACTCATTTAACGCCACCTCCTACAACCACGTTAACCAATTTAGCCATCGACCCAAGTAAGTCGCAATTTAACACCCCATTTCACAACCACGTTAACCAATTTAGCCATCGACCCAAGTAAGTCGCACTTTAACACCCCGTTAACCAATTATATGCTCCGCATCCTCCTCAGTGTTCCCCCGAAGGAAGCTGCGGGCAATTTTTTGTTGTTACTCCCACAACTGAGCTGCAAAATGTCAAAATGGTTGTAGTAAGGGTTATTATTTAGTGTGCTCATGCATCTTTCTGAAACACTCATAACTAGCGGCTGTTAACATCGGAGCTGTTCAACTGGCCGTAGGAGCTTTGATGTCCACAGAAAACCACAGGTGGACACGCGCCACAAGAATAGGTCAAGCCCTGCTACCGAGTACAGCAGCTGCCAGCGTTAAACGAAAACTATGCTCGGCGAAGTGGAGCACGCAGAACACGTAAAGGAGAGAGAGAGAGAGAGAGAGGAAGAAAGATTGAGACAGAAAAAAGAAAGAGAGAAAGAGATAGAGACAAACGCGAGCACACGGGCAAAACGACCCGGTCACCCACGAGGGTGGGGTGCAAAAGTCCCCCCCCCGTACTTTGACATAATAGGAAAGAGGGGGGCGCTGCGACAAATTTTCACACCCCCTCTGAAGAGGAACCCTGCGCACACTTATAGATAGCGAGAAAGAGATGAAGGAAGAAACAAACAACAAAACCAGAGATCAAGGGTGAAAGAAAAGGAAATGGGTAAGCAAAGAACAAGAGAAACAAATAAAATTATACATATCTGAGGAAGAACGTGACAAGAAAAAATAGCAAAACACAGAGGAGGACAGAAATAAGAGTAAATAAAGAAATAAAGCAATAGAAATAAATAGTAAAAAGAAGAAAGAGAGAGAGAGAAAACGGAAGAAATAGGAGTACCGATAGCAAAGATAAGGATAGAGGAAGATACTGATCAATAAAAAAAGAAAGAGAAACTAACAGAATAAATAGCAGGTATAAGAAATGAATAGAAAGAAAAACAAAGAGGAGAAAGAAATGCAAAAATAAAGAAAGAGGAAAGACTACCCAGAAACGCTTTTCCTTAAGGCTTGCCGCCTTTACTTTCTGACTTATACCAGTTCATAACTTTAAACCCCTACTTCAGCCCACAGTGACATTAGAACAACAAGGAGAATTATGAATCTCCTTTTTACCATCAGGCTTTTATTCCGAACGCCGCTCTAGAAAAATTACCTGTACTGTAGCGCCCTTCAAGATCAACTAGTCTGCACTGGAGGCGCAACGCCAAAAAAACTACGCAGCTGACTGGCACCCAGGTACCCCTGGCTGTTGCTATTTTCTTATGTTTTGCTGATATCTTCCTTTATTGATTTCTCAACATCGACCGTTGACCACGGACACTCCACTGATATTGACCAAGGCTTTAGGTGCATATGACGGCAACGACACCTGGCACGCAGCAGTGCTAGGAGGGAGACGCGACGCGCATACAGATTCAATGGTGCTCACATTGAGACATGCCAGGCGTCACGGTAGTCCAGCCTACCTTAAACTTTTGGCCGAGATGAGTGTAGCGCCGATGACCAGCGCTTGCTCGCGAAGAGACATCAACGGCGTCACACATGCGACGCCAGTGAGCACAGTTACCAACCCGGAATCTTGAAAACACTTTTGCGAGTGTAAAGAATAATTTGTAGAGCGGAAATTTCCCGGTGTGATTTACACCATAAGCTGCCATTCGTGTGACAGCAAGTGCACCGGTGAGACAGGTGAATTCGATAAAAAAATGTACAGGCATGAATATAATGGCAGTAAACGGCACGTGGCCAGTCGAATCCACAGGCCCCATAATTGACTGGTCAAGCCCACGTTCTTCGGTCAAAGATAGGAAGCTTGCATCAAGACTGCACCAGGCATTCCTCATATTGTAAGATATTTAGCGCAATCTTCACTTTCGCAAACAGTAACACATCCATTCCTGCTTACTATTTGCAATTCACACGAATTATAGGTGGCGTGCTGTACGATACATGATGCTTGCTACCCGCCGCATGGCACCCGGACGTGCAAATCGCAAAGCTGGGTGACTTCCCGCAAAAAATGTTATCATATTCGTACACTACAAGATCACTAATGAATTATTTTTAATATAGCACAAAAAAGCTGTTCCGCATGTTCTTCTGTACTTCTGCGGCTACATATGCTCTTAACCGAGTTGTTGGGGGACAATATGCCCAACGTGGTTTGATTGAACTGTGTTTAAAAAGCCTACCGCAGTTGAGTATTTCACTGCCGTAATACAAAGTGTATAGGATGTCAATTGGTCGCCGCAGCCATCGGTGTGTCGTCTTCATCGTTCTTTTGAAGTTTCTGTCACCCTCATGGAGTGCCCTTTCTGTGTACGCAAAGCCAAACGACTATCAGATTTTTCATTTCGTTGACGTGCAACACCCTGCACCACGAGGTGATGGAGTCTACGAACAATCTGAATGCACCGCTGTCATCACTCCCAAGCAAAAACGAAGAGAAAAGAGCGCACAGAGAAGACAAATTTGAAGACCAGTGGGTGGTGACGCAGAACTGTGAAAACCCTGTACTCTCAGAGAAGAGGGCTCCAGCAGTGGCAGTGTGACATGGCTACCTAAACTTAGGAGGCTGCCCACCTTAGGGCTGAAGTAAAATAAGGCTGGTGAAATGTAAAGGTCCTTTCTCTCTCTCTCTCTCTCTCCTCTCTCTCTCTCTCTCTATGTGTGTGTGTGTGTGTGTGTGTGTGTGTGTGTGTGCGTGCATGCGTGCGTGCGTGCATGCGTGCGTGCGTGCGTGCGTGCGCGCGTGTTTGCGTCTGCGTGCGTGCGTGCGTATCATCATTTTGGACTAATGTACCATCATTCTGGACCCTGAATAGGAGCTTGGTTGGAACATGCCCTGCAGTATGGCTGGCACGCGGTGTTTCTCTTCACCCGTCTCAATTACAACGCTCCCCAGTAAAACCAACGTGTATTGTCTCGAGCACCCAGTAACCGCGAGATGGCACATTCACTGTGGATACGGGTGGCGGAGGAGACCACGACAAAAAACAACGCGCACAAAATTCTAGGGTGCGCATTTTTGTTATCGCGTACAAGCAAGATTGATTTCGAGGATCTTCTGGCTGCACTGAAGACAAGTATTTTTTTGTTACTGCACTTATTTTGGTCTCATTTACGAAGAAAAACACAACTGCTAAATTTTCCTGATTTAGAGAAGGTATGAATTCGTCTGTGGCAGTATTACTTTATTTCTATACGTTCCGTTTTGTCTCGGTGTTGATATCTGGACTTAATAAACATAGAGGCATTCTAGCATTCCTCCCTTCTAGAGACATATATAGGTAAAACTGGGCTAATTGTCGCTGTTGAATCAGATTGTCCTATAACGACATATTGTCTTACTATTTTATCAGATACAGATATTTATCAGGTGATCAACTGAAGCACAGTTGCGCTCTTAATATCTGAGTGCCCTGGTCATGGCACTGAAGTACTGTGATAAGTAATTTGCCAAAATATTGTATAAGGCTTTGATTAGCCGACCTACATTTACTCCCCACGTTTTTGACAATGATAGTGGCATGAGTTGTCATTGTCGCCTTGTTTGTCATCACAACTTTTAATATGTTTTTGTGGCACAATGTCAATATCATTGTCGTGTCCATATACTGTGCTCTCGACAACATCCAAATAAAAGGGTCGCACATGCAGCAGAACCACCTCGTTCTGACGATAACTAAGTGTTCGTCAATGTAAACTGCTGATGAAAAAAGTGCAAATTATCACAGCTATGCAACGCACAGTGTTTTACACCAGCTACACTAAACTCTGAAAGCGTGTTGTATTCTTGAACAAACAAAAGATTTCAATACTTCTTCTTACAACGCCCAACAACTTCAAAGAACACCCTGAAAATTTGATTGCGAATGAGCAACCAAAAGTGGCTGAAAATCGGGGGACCCCCTTAAACTTCACCTTTAAGAGTTCAACGCGCTAGTGAAATCCGGCCCTAGTGCGCCCTTCAACCACTGAGTGCATACTTATTATTATGTTTTGTTACACACTCACACATACACACGCGCACACGAACGCGCGCGCGCGCTTGCAAGCGCGACGTATCTTTAGCAATGCAATGAATGTGCAGTGTGGCCACTTCTCTCTGCTAGAAGAGCACTCTGCTGGAGTCGAGACACATTTTGTTGAGAAAAAGTTTATTGCCCACAAACGTCAATAACACTCAACGGAACATTTCCTTCTTAGACATACTCTAACGATGATGACAAAACAGACGTCATCTACATGAACATGGACATGAGTTGACGTCGAAAGAACATGTACATTCGATGGTTCACACAAACACAACCACAAAAATACTTCAAGGTAAACAAGAGACACAAATAAAACATAAATATGTACATTTTGCATATTTACATGTTGGCATGTCATTTCTGCCGGTGCATCGACAGATCAGCCTACCAATACCAGGCCGGCCGAAAAACATGTTCACTCGTCCTTCATAGACCGACACAAAGAGCAAGACCACTGCCGAAGAAATTCCTCTTCACCGAGGAAGAAGAGCTTCTCCGACAAAACAGACAGCAGCTCCGAGTACAATCGTTCTAGGATCGGGTAGAGCGCACGGCGGTGGCGGCCCGCTGCAAGCGCCTCACAGCGGTTGCGCCAGAGGCAGAAAGAGCCGGCAACAATGAGAAGACAAGCGAAACGGCCTCGCGAACAACGCCCAGAAGAAACGAAGCGATTTACTCTGAGGCAGTGAAATCCGGCATGTACGGCTCTCCAAAAACGCGAGCAATGACACAATGCCTCAGAAAATGCTGATTTGTTTCCCGAAGGGAGCAGTTCAGACATGTTTCTGACTGGACTATTCTCCACCTTTCGAGGTGCTCGAAAGTGGGAAGCACACCCCATCCCAGGCGCCACATGAAGTCCCGGAGGTGTCCAGGCAGAAAAGAAGCCGTTAAGGTGCTCCAAGACACCCGTCTAGAGCGAGCACGGTGGGCTGGTGGGACCAACGGGTGGCAAAAAAGCAGCAGTCGTCTCTACTATGTGGTTATTCAAAATATCTATGCCAGGACAGCTCGACTCGACATGGCGAAAAAATGCAACAGTTGTTGCATAAAACGCAGGAAGTGTTATTGACTGCGGCCCCCTGTTAAGTTGCACATTAGGCATCAAATGCCGAAGGTGAGTACCCAGAAAGTAATATACAAGCGTTCGTGCGGGAGATTCCTCCCCTTGTACTCGGCGCAAAAGGAAGCGCAGTGCCAGCAGCCGACAGCGTATGGACACTGAAGGAAAAGCAAAGCCTACCTGAGAACACTGCTGTCCCAGTGCCGCGCAAGAGACCAACTCAGTGCCGCCGGACCAAAAAAAGGAACACAAAGCAGACTGCAGTGATTGCACGATACGTAAAGATGGTTGCACGACGTGAGAAAGGTACCAAATGCGGCCGCAAAATGCAGTCTGCGCTAGGTACCTCCGCTCAAGAAGCGGGAAGTCAAAATCCCGTGCATCCTGAATTTTCAGTCTTACTTCTTCGAGAGCGTTTAATCAAACAGATTCGCAAATGCCGTAGTGGTCGTATAAAATACCTAAAATACGAAGGAACGCGGCCGGCTGAATATTAAAAACCGGCACTAAGCCTGGATGAAGAAATACCGGGATTCAGAGATGTTCAACGCTGCACCTGAAATGTCGCCATACTGGGAAAATACACGTAGGCTGCGTGAAAGGCTATCTTCATCTGAAAGGTACAAGGTTATATCATCAGCGAAAGCTGTGACACACACGACACCGCTACCAGGAAGCGCAATACCCCGGACACTTGAATCCACGTCAAGAGCACGAAGGTATGGCTCAAGGCTGAGGACAAATAGCACAGGAGACAATGGACATCCCTGACGGACCCCACGTGTTATGGGAAAAGCAGCACTTTCTCAGCCATCCAGAACTAGTGTGCTTTTCAGACCAGTGTACGTATTTTAATCATTTCCACAAACGAATGAGAAAAGCCGAAAGCTGTGAGCACATTAAGGATTTACGCGTGCTCTAGTCGTTCAAACGCTTTTTCCTGGTCCAAAGACACAAGGATACCACGCGCAGATCACGACAGAGTATAGGCTATGATATCCCGTGTGGTAAATGACAAGCTGTGTATTTCTCGTCTTAGCACTTATGAAGCCTGATGATGACCTACCAGGGTGTTCAACAGACCCCTCAAACGTTGAACGGTTTACCGCCGCGAATATCTTATAGTCAACGTTGAGGAGCATGATAGGTTCTCAATCTTCAGGATTAACAGAGGAAGCATCACCCTTTGGAATAAGCACAATGCGTCCATCTCGAAAACTTGATGGAAAGGCACCGTCCTCGTAGCATCGCCGGAATACCGCGGTAAAGGTAGCACCAATCTCATCCCAAAATGTCAAGTAAAACTCAACAGGAAAACCGTCTGGCCCTGGGGCCATTCCACGTTTCATAGATTTCAGTACCGCCTTTACCTCTTCAGCCGACGGAGGGATGTGCAGGCAATTCGCAGCTTCTTGAAGAATACGGGGCAAACTTCTAAGCATTGGCGGTGTTTCATCACAGTTGGTCCGCAAGGCCGAACACGACATTGCTTAAAAATGCGCCAAGAAAACAGATCGATCACGCGTAGGGAGCCGCTGTGCAGGTGGTATTTGCGCTGTCATAGAGACAAATGGCTCTGATTGCCCGAAAAAGAATGTCTCGCGTAGCGCAGCACCTCGGGATGTGCACATGGGTTGTGTCTATAGCGCCATGCTGATGCCTCCAGGGATGAAGCAGCAGTCAAGCGTTGAAAGCCTTCACACAGTTCACACTGCCACGCTATCATCGTAGGAGAAGGCATCTCGGCGCGCAAAGCAATGTGTAACTTCATCGCATTATCAGCAAGCTCTTCGGAAACACGTCGACGAAGCGAACGCGCCTCTACTGCGCAGCGCAGGCGCCACTGTGTTTTAAGCGCATCCCAATCTTCAGGACCAGACGCCGTGAGTGACACACGTATTGCGCGTGACTAATCTGATCTTGAGCGCGCGTCCTGCAGGGCGCGAACATCAAAACGCCACGGCTTTCCACAAAATAAAATGGAACTTCGAGCTTCAAGACAATAGGCTGATGATCAGATACGTACACAGGAGAAGGTGGGAAGAACGGAACGCATAAATCGGAGACAAACACCTCTAAGGCTCGTGGGATATAAGCCCGGTCGAGCCTGCTGGAGGATCCTCCACGTCGCCATGTCCAAACAAAGGTATTTCCGTGCACTACATCGTGCGCGTCTAGTAATGAAAAGTGGTGGACAAGGCGACGCATCTCGCGTGAAATCCAAGCAGACCGTCCCCAGCCAGGACCTTGTACATCGGTTCGCGTATTTAGAACGCAGTTGAAGTCGCCAATCAGAATGACATCATGACCGTCAAGAAAAAACACATCCAGGTCTCTAAAAAAGTCATTAGACTGTCTAGCTTGCGCTGGCCCATACACACACAGTATCCTTAACCTGAAAGAAAAGTAGCTACAGTCTGAAGCCAAAACCCTGCCAACGCCTTCTAAAAAGCATGATGATCCCGTAATAGAGCTCGAATAAAAGTAATAATACCTACTCCCGTAAAACGAGATTTAGCGAAAGAGAAATAACAATCTAGGTTGAACTTTCGTTTTAAAGCAAGCACGTCGGATAGCGAGAAGAAATTTGTTTCCTGGAGGCACAAAACATCACAATTCGCAGCACGGGCGACACTAATCACTTCAGCCTGCTTCGCCGGACTGCGAAAACCCTGAACGTTCAATGAAATAATATGCAGTGTAGTAGCCACAGTAAAAGTAAAGACTAACCTAGACGCATAGTTCTAGACGGTGTCCTGGAAAGTGTCCAGGGGACACTTGCTCAGCCAAATTACAACGCACTGTTCGACCCTCCAGAAGAGGGTCGAGGTTTTTTGGACCGTTGGGATTTACCACGGCCATCACTGCGTTCATTGGAGCAAGACCTGGAAGTGTGCCCTCGCTTTGTTTCACGTGGAGCTCCCATTTGGACGTCAAAATCGGCAAGGCTAGACAGTCCGATGCTACTATCCAGTCCCAGGCTGAAGCCGTCTTCCGAAGACGTGTCCTGAGGAGGTAGGGACTGAGCCGCCGGCAAGCTTGGATCCACATCCTTGATGCTAGCAGCACTGTCCACGTCTCGGCAGGCCGGTGTAGGCACCCTTTGTGTGGGCGATTTTTTACGTGCACGACGCAATGTCGAAATGGTCGGAGCGGCCGCGACAGGAGAGTCTGTGGTATTTTCACCACTGTTTTCCGAAATAACAGGGCTCGTAGGGTGAACTCCAACAGCAGCAGCCTGAGAACTGGGGTCATTTGCGCACTGAACATCAAGTGGCGTCCGAGAAGAGACGCTGACGCCGTTTTCAGGGCAGTGCGTCGAAGCGCACGGATCCTGCACCAGCGGGGAGGCCGACGCACCAAGCGTCGCATCGACAATCACGCTTTCGTTGTGAGCTTTGTTGGAAGGAACTTGTAGGGGTGAGGCCAGCACAGCGTCGGTGACCTCCTCTGCGTCCCCCGAGTCGGTAGTTGGTTCCGTTGCCGGTGTCAGTGGTGGGAAGGCACCAGCGGCAGCGTCTGAGTAAGAGTGGCGGCGGACAGGGCAAACCACAGTTGGGTGGCCGTTCCCGCAGCGTCGACACGGGCGGTCACATCCTTCCCTAGCGTGACCGTGCACACCGCAGTGACCACAATACGGTGTTGTGCACTGGGCTCGTAGATGGTCCCCTGAGCCGCATCTTCGGCGTACACACTGGAGACCACGGTAGTCAAACGTAGCATGGTGACCGGAGATGCGCAGGTAGTTCGGCACAGGATTAGCGGCGTTCATCTCCATTCCAACATACCGCGTTCCCGTGAGTACGCCACGTCGCCCGCTCATCAAGCCACTGGTGACAGTGAGCACATTGCCATATGGGGATAACGCTTGGACGAGAGCTTCGTTTGAGACGAACGATGGCAGGAACAGGCAGGCGACGTTGGTCACTTGTGGGCCAACGGGAACGACTTGAACACGCTCGCCGCCAATCACCAGGCAGCCAGCATTGACGATTAGAGACATGGAGGCCATGATCTTCACAGTGACTTGGACGTTTCAAGCTCCCTGATGTTGCACGCAGTATACCTCTGACAGGCCGACTATTGAGGCCGTCGCATCAACGACGGTCTCGGCACTAGTCCCCGTAGGGACAACAACGTCGAAGACAAGCGCCTTCGAAGGCGTCCAAGACGCAACGGGCACCATGACTCGTTCTGACGGACGCCGCTGACGCAGAACGATCAGGGACGTCCTTAGCACTTGCAAACCGGAGTCAGCAGCCGACGTGAAGCTCCTTATAGCGGCACCCGCTCATCCTTCGTAGCCGTTAGAGTGTGTAACGAGAATTATATTTTGACCTCCAAGGTGGTGCCGGTGAGAAATTTCTTCTGTGCGTTGTTGAACAATAAAAGATAATGCTCAATGTACATGCCAATGGCTGCTCAGGGGGAATGAGAGACAGGAGCATTTCGCTTTTATTTCATGCGCACGCTCCGATCCCCGTTAGCAGCCATTGGCTTGTACATTGAGCACTATCTTACAGGAAAAGGTTGCTACGTTATACTCGCTGGGTGTAACCTCCTTAGTTTTAGAAAGGTTTTGCGAGCGTTGAGCCGCAGTGCCATGAATACATTGAACTAGAGCACACCGTGAATGAACTCGAGGTGGTTAAAGTTGGGAAGAAGATACGAAGTGCAAGCCGTGAGAAAGTAAAAGCCGAATTCTCCTGTCTCTCATGTACCCTGACCTATACCCAAGTAATCTTTGTCCACATTGTGGGGAATTAGCTTCATTAGAACACATGCTTTGGCAGTGCACCGAATTCGCTCATATATAGAACATCACCTCTGCCAGATGGGAGGCGGCAATCCGCAGCTCATCCTTGGCAGATCAGCTCTGAGCTGTCCACCAAGTCCGCGAGGCGGCTGAGGAGCTTGGTATCTCAGTCCCCACGTGGCAGCTGCCCGCAACACAGTGATCTGTGTTTTGGAGGATATAATAAAAGTTTATCCAATCCAATCATTTTCTATTAGCAGCCACTGGCATGTACATTGAGCAATGTCTGACAGGAAAAGGTTGCTACGTTATACTCGCTGGGCGTAACCTTCTTGGTTTTAAAAAGGTTTAGCGAGCGTTGGGCCGCAGGGCCATGAATACAGTGAACTAGTATTTACCACGAACTCGAGGTGGTTAAAGGTGAGAAGTAGACCCGAAGTGCAAGCCGTAAGAAAGTGTGCGTGTGCCATCTCTCATTTAGTCCTTGGAATGTCCGCTTGATGGCAGTGCTTCTATATGGGGAATATATGATGAAAAGATGTGAGATGGTAGTACTTGGAGTGTTGAATAGATGGACGAATGGACACACAGGCAGATGCATGGATGGACGCATCAACAAATGCAGGGGCGGATGCATGGATGAACGCAGGGATGGACGCACGAACAGACGCACGCACGGATGGGCGGATGGACGAATGGACGGTCACACAGACGGACGCATGCACGGATGGAAGCAAAAACGAATGGACGGACAAATTCTTCGCTCCATTCTCCATCATTCACTCCGTGGATATGCTGCCATTTTTTTCACAATGTTTTACGGATGCCCCACGCACGCATACGCGTGTGCACGTGTGAATGGTCAATAAAGGTTTTCCACCTAAAGCAAGAGTCGCATGCCTCCAAGATACACGCCGTGTGCTCGCCATCTAGGAGGCCATAAAGAGTCTCGCGATGCCTCACAAATGGCCGCACATTATCTGGCGTTTGCTGTTTGCTTGATCAACGCCTCTGTAAAGGCATGAAAATGTTCACCTGTCCATTTTCAGAGCTGTTTAAAAGTTTCTGTGTGTATTTTGTGGTATTTTTCCGAAGCAGCTGCTAGTAACATCGTCGTTTTGAGGTTGGGCACCTGCTTGCCACGCGAACGGACCGTGTTCGATCCACAATGGCACCGAAATAAATTATTCTTTATTTATTTGCTTCTCTCTCCATTTTTCACACAGGGACAATTTTTCGCTCAGAACCAACGGTGCCGACGCCAATGGCGGAATGTCTGCGACGTGAGCTCTCTAACGCTACCGCGTTGAAACACGCCTGTAGGGAGCCCGTCGTCTTCGCAGAACCGGTGACGTTCAGTCTAGACGTGTGGCGACCGCCTGCACCCTTCTCCCTGTCTCCTGCTTCTGTGTCATGGTGAGAGGTAACTGTGATTGCATCAGCGTGTCTGCCATAATTCTTGAAACGGCGTTACCATGAAAATCAGCGCTGGTTACATGAAAAAAAAATGAACCCTTTTAATCGAGTGCAACGTGTGAGCGTAGAACGCGGCAGTGCTCTGACTTTGCTTGCGTGTTGGGCTGTCATTTTTTCTTCTTCACCAGTGCCCCCCTACAATACAGCCCGCAAACTTTGAAGTATAGTAAGTTTCCAGCACATGCGAGCGTCTTGCAGTGGCATCGCACTTATAAGTGTTCTTGTATAAACGGCTCGATGCTTCAGCAAAAAAGTCAATTTGGGAATATACTGGGTGCCCCACGTAACTTTAGCCAGGCTTTAAAAATATGTCAGAAACCGTAATTCGACGCGATCAAGTCCATGTTGCTCACCGTTGCCTAAAGTTAGTCAGACTATTTTTTGTGTTCTCAAATATTGTTTAAATAAATATGTTTATTAACTATCTTTTGAAGAAACGAAGATGGATAAAAAATTTCAATGAGAAAGTTGTAGATTGGTTTGCAAACCGTCTGATTAGACAGTTTTGAACTTTATATCTGTAAGGTATTAGTGTTTTTCTGCTAAATACAAATGTCCGCAAAATACAAAAAATACCACGCGACAAACCCGCTCGTGCACCAGTGCGCAGAGTGATTCTAAAGCTCCCCAACGTTCCGCGTACGAACGACCTTAGTATTTGCCCCATTGTGCTCCCTCAGCAGGGCCGCAACGATAGTGGTGGCTTTACGATGAACACGTTTTGCTATCGGCCACAAAAATGATAACCACTGTGACTGATTATCGCTGTCATGAACCAGTGTTAGGAAAGCGTGTCGTTCGTAAGCGGAACGTTAGGGAGCACTAGAATCATCGGCACACTGACGCGCGAGCGGGTTTGTCACGTGGAATTTTTGTATTTCGTGGGCATTTATAATTAGTAGAATACATTAATACCTAACAGATATAAACTTCACAACTATCTATTTGGAAGTTTTGCAAACCGATGTACAACTTTCTCACTGAAGTTTGTTATCTATCTTTTTACTTCACAAGTTAGTTAACTAAACAGATCTAATAAAACAGTATTTGAGAACACAAAAAATAGTCTGACTAACTCCAGGCAACGCTGAGCAACATGCATTTGGTCTTGTCATAATTACGTGTTCCGGCATATTTTTAAACTCTGGCTAAAGTTACGTGCGAACGATGCTGACACCACCTATAAAGTTGTTTGCGCTACGTGCCGCACATGTCTCGCACATAAGCCGTATTTTGGAGGTGATAACTATTGAGTGATAGGTGGCGTGGTGTTCGCGAGCAGCGATCACAACTATCATCATCATCCTTGGTAGAACGATAGTGTCGGTGGTGACCCTGGCGGAAGGCAAGCCTTGGTGGCGCGCGCGAGAGAGTTGAGCGAGTCTCTCTTGGCGTGGGGCGGTGGCGCGGACGGTTGCCTGCAGCGGTGGGTCTGCCGTGGATGGCACCACGGGCTGTCTGCGGTGGACCCACGTGGTGAGTTAAGCGTTAGCGACACCGCCTTGTTTGTCATGTTGTTCAGTGTTGTTTACTATTGTGTAAAGATGTCTTAGCTTGTTGATGACGATTGATGTTATAATAATTCGGCTGACGATATCACGGTTTCTAAAAGCAGCTAAATAAAAGTGTGTTGTTCATTTGTTCCGACCGCATCTGTTCTGTCCTTTCACTTCAAGTGCGTGGTGGTGGCATTCGCTAAATCGAGACCTTACATAGGGGACACCCTGTATATGCCCCAGCACTGGCTTGGCTTTTCGTACACTTTGACACGACATTACCAAATGAGTGCGAGCTCATAAAAATGCGCAAAAAACATTCTTTTCTCGCCACATGCAAGATGCGCCAACTGCGCGGCGCCCTTTTCGATCCTCTGGGGGAGCGCCGTAGAGAGCAGAAAAGAGCAGGCTACGCCCTTTTCCGAAAACACGTTCTCACCGGGCGATTGGCACAGCCGAAAAGAAACATGCCACGCACCCACCATTTCGGACACCATGGTTGGAGTAATGATACTGTAATCCTCAAGCCAAAGCTTTCATTGCCCACAGCTCCAGTAGTCGCAGACCGTAGCCACTGCCTTCACAATGGCATCAAGTACATCTGACGCCATTTGCAGTGTCATTTGTCCTTCAAGACTTTTTGTGATTTATAGTGATCTTGTATTTGATCTTTGATATAGAAGGGAACTCCTGCCTTGTGACATGTTTTATTGAAACTTTTCCTGAAGTAATCTTCTCCTGCACCTGCAACACTCGTGAGTTCAATAAGGCCTTGTTGCCGCAGTCATCGTAGAGGTTTTACACATACTCAACGTTTTTTGCATCACACACGCACGCCATTGTTTTCACATATTCTTGCTGTTAAATGACACCTCTCTAATGTCACCGTATGCTTCGATCAGAAATAGTGACGCAGTTGACGGGAATTGTTGCCGCTACGTATACCCACATATAGGCTCCTCAGCAATTAAACTAAAAGTAAAGGACACTGCGAAGCTGTAGCCGTATCAGATACGTAAATTTTACCATATAGTGCATTATAGCTTGAATTACAATTCTTACAAAATTAAAACAGACTCGCCACGCTACAGCCAAAACCAAGTGATTTTCTTATGTTTGCTTTCTTGCAACACGGCCAGCAAATGGGCGCCTCCTGAAAAAATTTTGTGTATATAGATATTGCTGCAACCACAGAGCGAATGGTGCCTTTGAAAGGGCGCATAAACCTTATACCATCTCCTATTGATGTCAGGAAAACATATGAGATATCTCATGTTGAGACTGGACTGTCTTTTAATAGCACAACATTTTGAAGCTTTAATATCACGCCAAGTGCTATTATCGTAATGCACAAAAAAGACACCGACTTTTTGCCTTTTTTTCGCTCTCTCAATCCCTTTTCTTCAAATGTAAACTTCTTATGCGAATCAAAGCTTCCTGCTTGTACATGCTATTCTTGACAGCTCACGCTTTATAAAGCAAAAAGAGGTGGGGCGATAATGACGTGAAAGCGGGTGTTGAGAAACAAATTAAAACCGAACCAGGCATGCACTCTCTCCCTTCACCCCCCGTTCCCCTAAAGCAACTGTGTGCGAGCTCTATCAGCCATGAAAGTTACAGTTGCCGACACTGGCAGGAAGACTTTTTAGGTTACTTTCAAAATAACTGCTATATTCAAATGCAGTTATTTTGATTTCTGCTATTATACGAAATACAGATATTCAAATAATTCTTTAGAAGAAAATGCAAAAGATAATATAAATTAACCTCTGCTTCAATATACCAGACACTTAATGTCTCTCCCCACTTATACGTCTCAGCACCTCATAATAATATTTTTTTTCTGTGGGCTCATTTTGACCATGCTTGCTAACATTGAAAACAGTAAAGTTCAAGTCTTTTCCCTCTCCCTGACGCATGCACACACACGTACAGACACGCACGCATATGCATACACGCATACGTGCTTACACACGAACAATACTGCAGGATTCGCAATTTGTTTCAGGACATCAACTATCTTGATCATGGCCTTTCTGCCTTTGAGAAAAAAGCTGATGAATGCCTGGAATCTATGTCCCAAGCCAAACTAAAGATTGAGTTGAGAATATCAGTAAGGAAGACATTCTGAAAAGCTTTCTCTAAATCTAGTGAATAGATTGCGTTGACATCTCTCGTTTGAACGTCGATAATCTAGTGTCTTATCAACTTCATGGCATCTTGGGTCAATAATGCTGGTCGGAAGCCAATCATGCTGTACGGAAATGCGCCATGGTCTTCAATGTGTTGAGTAATGCGGCTATTAATGACGTGTTCGGCGACATTCCCTATGCACGATGTAAGCAATATGGGTCTTAGATTACAAAGGTTCAGTGGATGTCTCGATTTTGGGATAAAGATGACTGACTACAGCTTCCACGATTTCGGGACAGTGCCCTGTTTCCATACCTTGTAAATGTCGTCCGTGAGTATTTGTATGGAAGCATCGTCCAGATTACACAGAATACGATTTGAGATGCCGTCCGGGCCTGGGGCTGATCGACTGTTCAGTTTCATGAGGGCCTCCTTCACATCAGCCGTGCTGAAAGGTTCGTCTAGGGACTCCACGTGCGGACCCTCGTAAGGGGAATAGTCGGCATCGCACGACAGATCAACTAGCAGATAACTTTTCACGAGGTGTTCGAGAACATTTTGTTCTGAGTCTTCTTGTCTGGCCATATGAAGGATTTTGTCTATAGCACCCCTCTGGTTGGATTTCGAGATCGATTCATTTACCAAGGGCTTCAGCAAGTTCCAAGCACCTCCTGTGCGCATCTGGCAATTGACCGAGTTGCAAACTCCATCCCATTGTTTTCTAGAGAGCGTCTGACAGTGTTCCTCAATCTGGTGATTCAGCTCAGCTACTTTTTTCCGCAGCCTACGGCTCAGTTTTTGTCCTTTCTGTCTGTGGAGAAAGGTGTTTTTAGCTTCGAGCAAATGCGCTAGAAGGCTGTTCATTCTGTCAACCCCAAGATCAGTAACTATAAACTTGGTAGCTGCAGCTACAGCCTCCTTGAGGTGTGCTACCCAGGGATCGAAAAAATTTGGTGACTCTCGGTTCTCACCTTTCGGCGCCCTGATTTCGCGAAAACGATCCCAATCCATGAATTGAAATTCCCTTAGAGGTATGCTCTGTATTTCCATCGAAGTGACGATAATGTAATCATCACTGCCGAAACTTTCGCTGAGATTGTGCCAGGTTACCGGCCCTGAGTTTGTCATGAAGGTTAGGTCCGGGATAGTGTTCCTGGAGCAAGAGTTTTCAATTCTTGTAGGGAATGAAGGATCCGTGAGTAAGGTTAGGTTAAAGTCTGAAGCATCCTGCCAGAGATCTCTGCCCTTAGTGTTAGTGTGGTGATATCCCCCCTCTCCTGATGTGGGGCATTGAAGTCTCTGGCAATATTGAGCGTTGTTGGGAGAGTCTTGATAACAAAATATATCATTAAAGTTACCGTAATTTTACTAAATTACCGAAACAAGAGAGTAATGTTTCAAATCGTAAATTGGCACCACCTTCACAGCGGCCACGGATTTTTCGTAAAATATCGTCATGAATTGAAATATGGTAAACCAAAGTATGCAACAACGTGGTTGTTTTTGAACCGCATAAAAGTAAATATTCTACAACTTACTCATGTTTTCTTGACAAATACAAGATTTGCAGCAAAAGGGAAATCGTTGTTTTGAGACTTTTCCCATGTGGCACGTACTGTTATTTGAGCCAGAATCAGAACACCTTGACAAAAGAAACATACGAACAAATAAGTAAGCTTCCGCGTGCTTCACCTGACCTGAGCTATATTACCGATCAGCAAATAGATAACAAATCTCACTACATCGTTTATCTCTACAGTAAATGCAAGTGTGCGTAAGAGCCCTTCTATATTATTTGGTCATTTTTGAAATAATCATCAGCACCACAGAACATGGGTGGGTTTTCGTCTTCTTCCGGCTGCATCCACAATATCACCCATGATTTATCAATATCCCCCATGATTTATCAGTGATAAGGATAACGTATCTCCTGATTCATGCATAGTACAGCAAGCGTTTGAAAAAAATGTCACGTGTTGCTTCCCGCCTTTCTCTCAGATGACATAAAGCGAAAGTTAACTTCGTCTTTTCTTCTAAACCTATCGTAATTATATCCCCCTTCTTTTATCTGGAGCTCATGCAATTAACGACATTTCGCACTACTTCCGTTATTTGGTAGTATTTCAAACTTCCTACAACTAACATGGCTTTGCACAGCCGTCAAATGACGATGCCGTGCCATGGTCACATTATATCGGTCGCGATACTTGGTTGCCAAAATTGTGGAAAACCAATTGCCACAGGTATAAAAACGCCCACTGATGATCAAAGAGCGACTAGGTGAGGAGCAAAAATAACCTAAAACAAAAGCTCAATGTAGTATCATTTGATTTTAAAATGCCGTTGTTTTATGTATATAAAGTTAACTATAAGATTTACGGTTTCTCTGACATTGGCTGAATGGTTGAATTGTCCCACTTTTTTGGTCGAATGCCATAAAAGGGGGACGTAGCCAGGCAATCTGCTGTCAGGCATTGTGTTTACTTAGGTGCATTGCCGGGTCGATGAGGCATAGCTAACTTTTAAAGATGATAGTCTTTCTTGGAGGACTTCGACGCAAAAACTTTAGTCTGTCTGCCTGTACAGTTGTCTGCTTCTCCACTGTTACCGCAAACCGGGGCACTCTAAACAGCGCCAACCGATACCCCGAACAGCCAAACCCATTCGCAGCGCCCACCAATGTTTCTAAAGATCAGCGTTCATACTTGTGCGATTGTCAAATAAAAAGCAATTACTGCGCAGATCTGAGGCAACACAATGACACGTATATATTCTGCATGTACGTCTTTTACCAGAAAAGGCATACATAAACAATTTCAAGGGCCGCAGCATTTATCACGCTTCGCTGACCATGCAACACTTGCACGAAAAGGCGGGTGTTTACAACGCTTTGCTAAGACGAGACGGTGGTAGCACCTGCCGGTCGCCTTGCATTCTACACTTTATCACCTCTGAGGTGGGCGTGCACACCCGTCTCAGATCCACGTGTTTGGTTTTCTTAGAAAACTGCCAGATGGCCCTCATGTCTCACGTTTGACGTGACTTAATGCGCTCGTTCACCTCCACTGCACGCTCGAGGCACTCTAACGCAGCGTCTCTGGAATACATTTCACCAATTTTCTCGCGCAGAAATTCAAATAAATGTTTTGCACACTCTCCCCACATGCAAGACGATCGTCTTTTGACGACATTTACAGATTGCATGCAGATACGGGGCAATTTTTTTTAGTGCATACCTTTCGTGTTCGATTTCTTCGCTTATGTGCTGTTCACTGGTACGACATTACAGAGCTGAACTAGCTCACAGATTGTGTAGATATATAGCCGCTCTTGTGACTGTTTTTGCTGGCGCACGGCCGGTGTGCCCTGGCTTTTCCCGACAATGAATGTGACCCACCAAGCAACGAGGTGCTCTGAAGTGATATTTTAAAGGTTGCGGTCTCACTGCATGGATTTTCCACGTTAGGGCGACAAAATTTTTCAACTGTTATGCTATTGTGCTCGTGAACAGTTGTGTAACTTTTTCATCTGCAAAGTTAGCGGTGTATGTTGCAATTACACAATTTGGCTGATAAAA
The DNA here is from genome assembly GCA_013436015.1 of Rhipicephalus annulatus. Classification (NCBI taxonomy): domain Eukaryota; kingdom Metazoa; phylum Arthropoda; class Arachnida; order Ixodida; family Ixodidae; genus Rhipicephalus; species Rhipicephalus annulatus. Next base: position 43,416 of record WOVY01004569.1, on the reverse strand, counting down.
CAACCTTGCTTCCTCCTTATTTCTTCTTGCTCTTCTTATCCTCGCGCATGCAATTAGTGAGCCGTAAGGCACAATAAAGTTGCGTTTTTTATTATGGTACGTAAAAGGTCAACAATGAAGAAAAATTTTAACTTCGTGCCATTCAGGACAGGACACAATGCAGGACATAGGTTACACTTCTGGTTTAGACATAATTTGTTCTCTTTTAGTTGTTTTGTTTGCTGTTAGTTCTCCCCTCTATACGTCGATAGCGACGTTGACAACGAGCCACCAACTAGTCGATACATGGGGTTCTACAGAAGATGCGCTATCAGTTTACGTATACCTTGGTCGGGCGATGACAGTATCATGACATCATAATGTCGCATATGGTTGTGATCTGTGACGTCATTGAGGACATCATGCAACATTTAGCGCACCAAATGCACAGCAAACTCACTTGAGTACCACGGGACTTTCGGCTGAATTTTATAACTTCGCTTTACATCATTCGTATTTGAAGCCTACACCACCAACATGGTCTCAAGAAATCTCAGCCTGTGTCGCACAGTATCCGTTCATGTCCTGTCAAATCTCGAAAACTTCTTTACTCTATAAACATATATAAAGATATCGCCTTGAAATCAACGCAGGTCATCCCCCCTCCCCGGGAATATCAATGTTATGTGAACCAACAAGCTCGGACCACGGGTGTTATGTAGGATGGCCCGAGCTTAGTTAAACTTGGGATCTTTCCGAGCTGTGGTGGCACCCCCTTTTGAACGAGCCCGCAGTGTGAAAAAGTCAAGCCTGCCCCTGTTATGACCCTCGTCAGTAGGCGACATGCTGTCGCTGAGAAACGTAGCCGGGCAGCGCTCCCACGTCCGGAACCCCAGTTTCTCGGATCCAGCGGCGGGGAGTGACAAAACGATTAGAAGATGGTCCGTGAGCCAACGTCGCGACAAGCAATTCCTCCGGGCCGGCTTGTTTAGCGAGACGGAGAAGCTGACCGACCACCCAGGTCGTGTATCCGCGATTCAAGTGTCTACTCCTTGGCTGCCCTTCGAGGGAAAGGCGTAAGAAGCAACCTAACCGTTTAATTGTTCCGGAAGAGAACTCCATTCCCCCTCTTCTCCGAGAACTGATTTGGGAGATGCAATAACTATTCGGCGGACCGTGTGTTATTGACTGATGGCCTGTGGGTGGTGTTTTGTGTGTGTGATTGGTGTTCCGATTAAGGAGGTGGAGCCCGACACGGCTTAAAACGACGTTGCAAAGTGCTGGACGTCGCTCTAAACCATGTAACGGTTCAGACCACACGCTCGTGGTTTGTGACTCCTAACCTTTCTTTGCTGTAAATAAGTGTAAATAGTGCCATAAACCTGTTTGTCTTTCGTATCCTCAGCTTGTCAGCGTTTGTTTCCTCCACTCGAAGTTACGTCACGCTACCACAAGAAACCGGGTAGACCCCGGTCGGTGACAACAGGTGAAAACCGTCGGGATTCACGACTACTGGACTACAGCGCTGGGATCTGCAACACCCCCCGGAGCGCAGCGTTTCATTGGTTTACATGAAATCTGGTATCGAGTCAAGAACGGTCAACAAAGTTGGGCGGTGTTATCAAACGAGGGGCATCTTTCATTTATTTGTCTTTCCACTGAGTGCTGAAGTGCACCCATGCAATGAAAGTGTAAAAAAATTTCCTCGAGATATCTTTCAGATTGTTCCTTACACAATTTTTTACATTGTTTTAAATTAGACCACTACAACGTCGCCTAATAATGCAGCTACGAACAATAAATAGGTATCCTTCTCCTCCGCTCCACCTTTCACCCTCAACTACCTCAACTCTTCCTTCGAGCGCTCATGGCAAAGCTCTGCCTTCCAGGGGCCTGTGCTGCGCGTTCCACAGCCAATCATAGCAGCCACCACGGTGACGTCCACTGGGCAGAGCATGTCGCTTTGTGAATAGGCGGCTCAAAACACGTTTGGCTGTGTCGCAGCAATATGCGGCGATTCGCCGCCTTAAAGCATTTTAATAAACTGCACAGTGCACGCACAGAGCTTAAATTCTTTTGTGAATCACCCTTGGGACTTCGTGTACTGGTTCAATGTGTTTTTACAATGTCGTCCAAATCGTTGAAGGGTGCCTCCAAAGGCACGGGCTGTTTAAATTCATTTTCAAGCTTTCAATGCCTGCACTGACTCTGCTTTAGAACAATCAGCTCCGTGGCATCTGGGATTGTTTCCGGCCGGGTGCCTTTAAACATCGCGCTGCAGCTAAACTTGAGGTTATGTTTATATTCATCCTGGTCGGCCTGGACATTCTAGCGAGCTTCTCGGCCGGGGCACGCCCTGTTCATTGTGTTCATCGTCTGCTAGCACCCGAGCACGAGCAGCCGGATATTTCGCTATTTGTCTGGGTGGTATACAAGGCCAGGGCACGTTATAACCAAGCTTACTAGGCAAAGTCCTAGTAAGACTGAGGTTATCCCTATATCCTAATAATACCATGCTAATGAAGCCATGTCAAGCTGGGACCGTGCTAAATAAAGCATGCTACTTGAAGCGCTAACTAAGCCACACTAAATACCTTGACGTTAATCATGAGCACCCGAAGTAAAACTATACTAATTAGACGACTATACTATTAGGACGATTACCAAGATAATGCTGGTTGTTATTACGTTAAATAGCTTCATACTTATCGTGACCTTGCTCTTGCAATCAACATAACCATTGCCTTTTTTATAAAAACATTATCTATCAAGACAAAACTGCTCAGTCTTACGTTCATTAGGCCCTAGATAAATAGAATAATCAAAACCATTACAGAGCTCATGCGGTTTTTACTTCAAAGCAAATCAAGCAAATTAGTAGACGATCGCCTTGGAAAGCTCAAAGAAGCTTAATCGTCAGAACCTCCTCTATTGCCCCAGCCCTGCACAAGTAGTGCAAGCTGACAAAATTATTTTACTTGCAAAGAATACGCTGCTTAAAGTCCACCGCACTAAAACGCTTGGCAGTGATACCGGTGCCGTGAGAGCAAACAGTTCATCTTGGGCCTCCATCACTTTGATTGGCAGACACCTGCGGCAAAGATCGAATCCACCCACCATGTTTCCTCCTGACGAGGAGCAGTGCTCAGGCTACCACTCGAGTGAGTGACACGATTCATCTCTCAGCTTTATCGCGCAGACTATGCGCACACGAACGCAGGTATATCATCACGTGGCTACAATATCTTGCATTTAATTTCACCACACTCAAGACGCATTTGTTCCTGCCCGCGTTACCGTAATAATGCGAGGGCCCCTGGTGACTACGTGCCCTCATATATAAGTGCAACATTTGAAGGGAAAAAAAAAACGATGAGTGCTGCGTGGGCACCCTAGCTAATGCCACCTAGATAATTTCAGGCCTGCTCACCACTTCTGCAGGGGGCTGTGCCGTCACTTTGTTTAGACCGGTGTGTTTCGCTGCACAGACATGTCTGCGCTTTGATTGATATGGGGGGTTTAACGTGCTAAAACCACCATATGATTATGAGAGACGTCGTAGTGGAGGGCTCCAGAAATTTTGTCTACTTGGGGTTCTTTAACGTGCACCCAAATCTGAGCACACGGGCCTACAGCATTTTTTTCTCCAAAAAAAGTGCAGCCTTGGCTGCCGGGATATGATTCCGCGACCTGCGAGTCAGCAGCCGAGTACTTTAGCTACGAGACTACCGTGGCGGGGCGCTTGCCTACGCTTTCTCTCGTTGGCCTAAAAACAAGGATTACCAATTCTAATGAACGTCTTCATGACGTGCTGGTGTGCATGCTGGCGATGCGATAAGACCGTGTTTTTCTGTGTCTGTGAACTGCAGCGTGCATATATTATGCACTTTGTGCACTGGATATTCGCAAGTTGTATGGCTGCAAGTCTGAACAGTTGGGCGATGATGCTGTGTGGCAAATTGTCGCGGCAAAGGGACCAAAGTTGCGAGTGTTTTCTTTTCCTAAGGACAACCGAAGAACAAAATGGGACCGTGCCGTTCGTCAAGCTGACGTCGACATTCGTTTTCTTCGTGACCCAAAGGTACTTGTGTCCCTACTACATATTTCTAAGCCGTTTTGATGGCACCATCTTCCACATTTTCTGTTCTTGCTCTAAAATAAAGGTGTCATGTGTTATTACTAGCGTATATGCTAGCGTATATGATATTACTAGCGTATAGGCTCTGGCATTAAAATAGTAAACGCGCGCGGCCGTACGTTTTCAGAACAGGCGTTTTTCCTGCAAGGTCTGTAAACAATTTGCTATTAGCCATTACCGCAGCGAACGTCTTGTACTACATTTGTTCACTTGGTTAAGAAAAATGGGAGGAATACTGCTGCATTCCTTAGTGCAATGGTTTTGCGCATGATATTTTCTTGTCGGTGTTTCAACCCCTTCATACCGGTAATATAATTTTGCGCCAGTCTTGGCAGCACATTAGCCTAATAAATTTCCTTGAAATATGGGTGGGTGTAGACACTTACGGTAAAGATCTCTACTTAAAGCTAGAATATTTAAGAACCACTACCAAATATACCAGTCCAAGAACCAGCAGTGCAGTAGAAGCGTCCACGGTGGGCTACGCGTTCTAATCTGGACCCAGTACTAACACTTTTTTTTCATGCGTGTATGCGCCCGTGGCCTTTCTTCTATAACCGCAGAGTGCGTTTCTTAAGCCGCGCGTGTTCTTGTAGCCATTTTTATCAGCGCTAGTATTCCGCGCTCCACACTGTATTCATGCCACGGCCGCAGCTCGGAGCAAACTCGTCTATACCCAAGCTCGCGCCATCCTGCAAGGCAGCCCAGGTTGTCACTTATTATTTAACATCGAGCCAACTGTCATGCGGTTTCCTAGATGATCCCCCTGTTATTGAGGTGATACCAGGAGTACTGTAGAGCGCAGCTCTTACGCACCCGCTCCTTCTTTGCATGGCGTCGTCATCGTCGCCCTCGTTTGCACAACCGATAGATAGGAAACCGTAATCGACAGACTTTGAAAAACAAAATAATGAAGTGATAGCAGAAAAATTGGCAAATGTCACGTACCTTGGGAATGGATGCCACGCGACGCATTCAGATGGAAGATGAGTGTTTTAATTTTTCATTGTGCAAGACCTTATGAAGTAGTGCTAAGTATATGTAAGAATATACGCACACACATACCTTAAACAGCCGTGTGTGTTTTATATTAGCAGTTCTTTAGAGTTGCGTAGCGATGCAAGCAGCAACATGAACATGAGAAACACCAGAAGCGGTATAAGGCGATATGCAGCCCTGGTGTTTGCGCTGGTGCGCGCGAAGATGGTAGTTTTCAACTCTACAACACAAATCAACTTCAGCGTATGGCGGCTTTTACGTTACCCCGGCGTGACGGATGTACCATAAAAGTATATATGTAATGTTTATAAAATTTAATAGCCAGTACTGCAACCACAAATACCGTTACACCGACATTACGATCTATTTGAAAAGTATTGGGCGCGAGACCCACCACTGCAGGCGCAAGTGCTGTAATCGCAGTGACGTGCAGGGTTGAATCACGTAATCGCACCTCACTCTGGCGAAGGAATTATGGTAATTGGATGTGTTGTTTTCAACCGCGCCTTCGCACTGTTTTCATTTTCGAACAGCGTTGTATTGCTTTGTCTTGATCTATGCGAACTTCTGCCGAATATACAATGTGGAAAGTTGCACCAAAGGTTACCAGTGGCGTGCCAGAGTTCACTACGTACACGGTGCCACTGTCGCGGCCTCTTGCAGTGCCCCTGTCACCTCTCTCTTTCATTGTTGATATGGTTCACATTTCAAGCCCATGGCGTTAAAATGAGCACAGACTATGAATCTTCACAGAAAAGCAGAACGTTTCAGTTCCCGCGGGAGAGCCTCTTTCGCAACAATAAAATAAGATGCAAACATTCCGATAACGTATATTTTAAAATAGGGCGTATATAGGAGCGTACATGGGGGTAGGGGGGTGGAATTAAAGTAATCTTAATCAAGAATGCACGTTGTTGGAATCGCCAGAGAGTCAAGATATATAGTCCGGAAGTTCAGTTCATTTCCCTTTTTTCGTTATTTTCCCTCTGTTCTGGCCTATTTCGTGGCCAGTTGCTTCTGCGTGTTCAGCCATCACGTTCGACAAATCCTTTTTTTTATTTCATGCATGTGTGGTCCAGTCTCTGCTAAAGTTTACTTTACGCCACCACAACTCTTAGCGCAGTCTGCGACACCACCATTTTCCTCCCTTGGTGTCCTTCCGAATGTGTGTACCCTACGACGCAGGTTTCTATCCGCTAGTGGCAAAGCCAGGTGTGGCACACCAAGCTCGTGCCCTTCCACCCCCCTCCCCTCCCTTCCAAGTTTGGCCATCGTATATAGCGCACAAACTAACGGTCGTCTACACTCGCCTGCCTATATCCTAGTACTAATCCAGGTGAAGCCCCCTCCTAAAAAAATTTCCGGCAACGGCCTTGCCATCCGTGACTTCAGCTAACAGACTGATTAATTGATTTGTGGGGTTTAACGTCCCAAAACCACTATATGATTATGAGAGACGCCGTAGTGGAGGGCTTCGGAAATTTCGACCACCTGGGGTTTAACGTGCACCCAAATCTGAGTACACGGGCCTACGATATTTCCGCCTCCATAGGAAATGAAGCCGCCACAGCCGGGATTCGATTCCGCGACCTGCGGGTCAGCAGCCGAGTACCTTAGTCACTAGACCACCGTGGCGGGGCGACTTCAGCTAACAGGGTTGCTTGCTTATAGAATACCTGAATAGAATGGGGTCACAGCCACTGCACTTCCTCTTAATGTTGTTTTGACCTAAAGCCAAAAATGTGGTCAGTTACGAAAACTGATTCGTCTTTTAGAGCTGCCGTGAAATATAACACAGCCGGTGAATGAAGCTGTAAAAAAAATGGAAAGAAACTGGACATTGACAATTTCACTCGAACCTGAAATTGCCGTTTCAGTACGCAAGACTTGGCAGCATGCACGTTCAAGGGCACAAAATGATACGGCTTGCTGGTCGAATTTTTTATCATGAATTACCATTTGATAGACGCTCTGCAACTGAACCAATTATTGATCTTTTCACCCATGTGTAACTCGGTGGCGATTGAATGTGCTACGTGTGACCACTATAGAAATTTCGCGCAATAAATATTAGCATGCCACAGAAAGAAGTTACAACTCTGAATGAGGCACGCGCGTGCGGTATTCTCACGTTTGTTGGCAATCATAACAGAAAGGTTGTGGCTGCATGCGGCTGTAAGAATTCTGTGTTACTTCCCACAAAGCGGGGAATCTGCTTGGGCGCTGTGCTTTGTAAGGTTATATGTGCTAAACAAAAAAATTGGCCCCGTATCTGCATGTCTACTGCAAATGTCGTCAAAACAGGATAGTCTTGTGTGTGGAGAGAGTGAACAAAACATTTATTTGATGTTCTGCGCAAGAACATTAGTGATTGGTATTTTGAAGGCGCTGCGTTAGAGTGCCTCGAGCACGTCGAGCACGCAGCGGAGGTGAGCGAGCGCATTAAGTCCCGTCACACGTGAGACATGAGCGCCATCTGGCAGTTTTCTTAGAAAATGGAGCGCGTGGCTCTGAGACAGGTGTGCGCGCCCGTCCCTGAACTGATAAGGTGCAGAACGCAAAGCGACGGGTAGGTGCCACCCCCATCTCGTTTTGCAGACCGTTGGAAACACTCCCCGTTCCGTGCAAGCGTTGCATAGTAAGCGCAGCGCGATAAGCGCTACGGTCCTTAAAATTACTTATGTATGCGTTTTATAGTAAGTGATGCATATGCAGAATAAATGCATGTTGTTATAGTGCCCCCAGACAAGTGCTATAATTGATTTTTATTTGAAAATTGCACAAGCATGAACGCTCAACCTTAAGCAACATTCGTGGTTGCTGCGGATGGGGTCAGCTGTTTCAAGTACCCAATGCCGGTAAAAGTGGCCAAACCGACAAATGTACAGGCTGAGAGACGGACAGACAGATAGACAGACGGACAGACAGACAGACAGACAGACAGACAGACAGACAGACAGACCAAAATTTTTGCGTCGAATGTACCCAAGAAAGACTATCGCTTTTAAAATGTATTTAGCCCGTGCTTCTCATGTCAACAATGACATTTTTTTAGATTCAAACCTACAATGAATGAAGTAGCATGGTTACGCACACTTCTTTCAGCAAAAATAACTTTTTTACCATTCACGTCCATCTGATGCTACAATTCAGTCGTCATCCTTCACAAAGACGGTGCACTCATTCACCGTGTTTTTTTTTGTCATTCATGTCTCCATGGCAGACCACACCGACAGTCAAGCATTGTGAAAAGCGCAGCAATCTTTGGGGGAACTTCTTTTGTACTTCATACAATAAGGGAAGAAGCTGTAGCAGTATTTTACTGATTTCCTTTGTTGAAGTACAAGAATATTATTTTAAAAAAATTGGCAGATCCCACGTACAATGGGAATCGGTTATATGCAAAGGACGAATGATGAAAGTTGATCCATCACTTTAATTTAACCACAATGTTAGCCGGCGCATATATGTACACAGCAAGCACAAGAAAAAATATTCTGCGCACTCAGGTATCTGGATAAGGTGCAAGTATGTTGTTTAAGGTCACGTAAAGCTGGCACCCCTAACGTTTGAAACACCATCCCCACTGGTAGGCATGCAAATTATGCCGTAAATGACTTCATGATGTCATGATTATCATGTTTTCGCCTGGCATTTGCGTTTGTCGTCCATTCACGTCACCTAGTACCCAACTTGGTATATCTGAAGATAGCGAAATGACCACCAGCGCGCTATGAGTGTAGCATGTGGTTATGCTTTACATGACACGCATATCATGATTATCATGTTTGACGTGTCATTTACCTTGGTCGTCACGCATTGACGTCCCATAATACCAAATTTGATATATGTGAAGCCAGCGAAACGACACCGAGCGCACCATGAGCGTATCAATTGTTGTCATGACTTACATTACGTGAATGTCATGATTTCCACGCTAGGGTCTGTCACTTATGTTGGCCATGCAGTCAAGTCATACCATGCCAGTTTTTCAATATTTCATGTGAACGAAACCATCACAAGAGCAGCAAGACTATGACACAAAAATGACGAAATTCATGACATACATAAGATTTCTTGTTATGACAAATAACTTTCGCTCGTCATAGTCATGTTATGTCACAAAAATTTTGGTATAGACCCCATCATCCAAACGGCCAGGAAGGTAAAAGTCGTACATAGATTTATTTATTTACTATATATTGTTTGATTGATTTACTGATTATTGAGTAATAGATTGATAGATAGATTGATAGCTTATTGATTATTAGATTAAGATATTTGGATGGATGGATAGATGGATGGATGGATGGATGGATGGATGGATGGATGGATGGATGGATGGATGGATGGATGGATGGATGGATGGATGGATGGATGGATGGATGGATGGAGGGATGGATGGAGGGATGGATGGATGGATGGATGGATGGATGGATGGATGGATGGATGGATGGATGGACGGATGGATGGATGGACGGACGGACGGACGGACGGACGGATGGATGGACGGACGGACGGACGGATGAATGGATGGATGGATGGATGGATGGATGGATGGACGGACGGACGGACGGACGGACGGACGGACGGGATTTTAGTTAACGTGCGCGCTGCAATCCCCATTAGCAGCCATTGGCATGTGCATTGAGCACTATTTGACAAGAAAGGTCTTCTACGTTATACTCGCTGGGTGTAACCTCCTTAGTTTTAGAAAGATTTTGCGAGCGTTGAGCCATAGTGCCATGAATACAACGAAATAGTATATACCATGAATGAACTCGAGGTGGTTAAAGTGGGAAGTAAATATGAAGCGCAAGCCGTAAGAAAGTAAAAGCCGAATCGAATTCTCCTGTCTCTCGTTTCCCATTAACAGCCATTGGCATGTACGTTGAGCACTATCTGACAAGAAAAGGTTGCTACAATATACTCGCAGGGCGTAACCTCCTTGGTTTTAGAAAAATTTAGCGAGCGTTGGGCCACAGTGCCATGAATACAGGGAACTAGTATATACCATGAACTCGAGGTGATTAAAGGTGGGAAGTAGACCCGAAGCGCAAACCGTAAGAAAGTGTGCGTGTGCCACCTCTCGTTTAGTCCTTGGAATGTCCACTGGATGGCGGTACTTCTATATGGGGAATATATGTTGAAAAGATGCGAGATGGTGGTACTTAGAATGTTGAATAGATGGACGAACGGACACACAGACAGATGCATGGATGGACGCATGAACGGACGCAAGAGCGGATGCATCGACGAACGCAGGAACGGATGCACGAACAGACGCACGCACGGATGGGCGGATGGACGCATGGACGGTTACACAGACGGACGCATGGACGGACGGAAGCAAGAACTAGTAGACGGACGAAGGCTTCGCCCCACTCTCCATCATTCACTCCGTGGATATGCTGCCATTTTTTTTCAATACCTGGAATGAGTGCCTCAATTTCTCGAAATCTTCTAAATAGATTTTGTTTAGATACTACACCAAATACAAGGAGACCACCGATGCCGGCGACAACATTACGTAGGATATTATGATATACCATTGCTCGTTACAAAAAAATAAAGAACACTTACACTTCAACCGTGAGCCTCCGTTCAGGTATGGAGCATGTTAATCGTTTGCACTCATCTTTCATATTAAGCGGACTCTGTATATAATGGTGTCTGTACCTGCAGGCATCTGGAAAATAGAAGACATGAAGGAATGAGCTTCAGAATGTTGCGTGTAGTTTCGATGGTGTTTTTTTTTTAGTAACAGATCTTCGTTTTAAGCCTTCATTGTAAAGTGTTCACGGAAAGCAGAAACTTGTGTTATTTTAATGATACGGTGGCAGCGTGTTCACGTACATATTTCTAACGGCATTCTCGCAGAAAGCACAATAATAGTGTTAAGAGAGGCGTCGAATGCAGCATCACGCTTCAAATATTCAACGTGATAAATAGAAACATCGTACACATGATCCAAAATAATGGTCATCGACATCAAACAGGCTCCTACCCGAAGTGAAGGATGCCCCAGAAGTGATACAGCTGGAGAATATCACAACCATGTGACACGTCCCTTACCGAAATCACTGGGACAGCAAGATATAACAACCACGTGTGCAATAAGATGTAATGCTAAGCCGATATTCATGCGCGACAAAAACCGATTTTCAATGTGGCAAGGAGGAGGAAGGTGGAGGATTGAAAGAGGAAGGACAGGGAGGTTATTCAATGAGGCAAATCAAGCATTGAGACTACGAGGTGGTTGCACGGACAAACATAAAAAGAAATGTGTATAAACTGAAAAGCAATCTCTATGACAATAGATGTACACAAATTTTAAACCGAAGAAACAGTTGGAGTCTTATACCACACAGCCCTCTAGTACTTTGAAGAACATTCCTGCGATCAACAGCAAACCCCCTACCCACCACCTTGTTTCTGGAATCCCAACGCTTTCTCAAACACTAGATTCTTTTAAGATACGAAGCTCTTGGGACCTAGCATTCCCTCTCATTGTGGTCGTGGTATAGAACCATTGCTACAGTCGTAACATGTGTAAGACACAAACAATTTTTTTTTTACAATAGGCTTCAACGGATACATGTAGACTATCTATTGAAAGTAACCTACAGAGAAGAGTTTTGATTAGCTTATTTATACGAGATTGTGCCTATAGTTTGAGGCTTCTCAAGAAGAGCTGTTACATTAAGACACACGTCGAGCACTCTATGTGCCAAAAAATGTGATCTTGCCAACGGTAAGATGGTGGGTTCTTCGATTCACTTTGAGTCCTATCCTGCCCTAGAGCAGTTATCTAATTCTTCTTTCTATTGCCTAGGACGACTAGAAGGTGACATGAAGTCCCATTTCTATATACAATTACGTCACTCAATTTACAATATAAGAGGCGAGAATCAGGTAACGTACAGTTATGCACCAATACGATACCCAGAGTTTCGTCCACTCGTCATGATTCACTTCGAGGAGATGAATGAATAGTGGAATTTTATTTCTACATGCGTCGATTTTTCGAAGTTGCCCTGTGACCAAAAAACACCTTGAGTGGCTGAAAAATTTCCCTGCTAATTTTAAAACTGTCTATATCCCGTGAGTACTGAAAAAGAATAGGGCTAGCATATACTGCAGTGAAGTTTACTTACGTCTCACAAATGTGACGGCTTCTTCTTCATGTGCGTGTCCTCTTGTACAGAACAACGCAGTCCAGACATAGTACAATGTTAGACACGATATCAACTCCATATATCTTCTCGCACTTTACTCTGCAACATATGCTATATTATGTACCATAAATAAAACAAAACGATTATCTTTCCTAACAACAGCAATAAATTGAAACAATCACGGGAAATTGCAGTCAAATCACGCAAAGTATTTTTGTATTATTCTGATAGCGGCGTTCTGCATGCAGCAGAGTCAAAAGTGGAGGTTTCGCTTCCGTTAGGGGAGGAGGCATTTTAACGACGGTTAACACACAAGCACTTAATTTTAGAATATTGGCCTCGAGCATTGGCCCTGATCCAGTAATGTAGAAGCCAAAGCGTCTGCGCGAGGTGATTTAGGATTTTGGTTCGGTTCACTGTTTCTCGAACACAATGAAGAGCTTCACGTCTCAGGAGTCACTGTGTCACTCATCATATTGCTCACAGAATATTTTTCATACACTGGGTCTTTCTTGTATTGCTCTGGAGATCTGTATGTGGCGTTTTTTTTTTCAAAACAGGCTATATGATTAAGTGTACGCCAACACTGTTAACTTATGCTCCCCTGAGCCATTTCTTGCAGAATCTCGCCTATTAAACCTTCACCTACTTGGCACATACAAGACAATTACCGTAAGATTACTATGTTCTGTCAAACATTCATTGGAACATACTCCACAAAAAGTGACGTTGTTTACGAACATCATCTAGCAACTGCGCCCCTCCTCCGAACACTGGCGTATTGATTCTGTGACACCCAAGCTGCTCCACTTTCCTCCTTCTCTGGTTCTTCTCTCTAAAGGCGCTTTTCTGCGACAGGTACTTGCTTCGCTACATCACCACAACCATTGTTTTATCACCATGTTTCCCGCTAACAACAGCAGTGCAATGAGTCGAATTCAACACCGAGCATAGGAAGTCCCCATATGTCCTTTTGATAGCCCCACCGCGGTGGTCCAGTGGCTAAGGTACTCGGCTGGTGACCCGCAGGTCGCGGGATCGAATCCCGGCTGCGGCGGCTGCATTTCTGATGGAAGCGGAAATGTTGTAAGCCCGTGTGCTCAGATTTGGGTGCACGTTCAAGAACCCCTGGTGGTCGAAATTGCTGGAGCTCTCCACTACGGCGTTTTCATAATCATATGGTGATTTTGAGGCGTTAAACTCGCATATCAATCAATCAATGTCCTTTTGATATGTGGGCTTGATTACAAGTAAGGTTAGAGACTGCTTTAAGACAACTGTGTAGAGAATAACCTTTTTGGCACCGGTATTGTCACGTGGTCGTGTCTGGTTATATAAAATGTAAAAGCAAGCACGCGTGGCACTTTAATGACATACGATTCTGGTTGCCTCAACAATTAGCTACGCCATGAAGACCTCATAGTGCTGGCGTGTTATATTAGTAATGCTAATGCATCTCGAAAGAGAGATAATGAAAGAAATGTTTCACCTACTTTGTAAACTGCTCAATCGACAGCATCCTCCAGTACAACCTCTTTACAAAATAGAATGCGCAAATTCAAGTGGCATGATGAGCTGATATTTATGCGCAGATACTTGTCTTCAGAAACACAACACAGCTTAAACGCGTTTGTTCTTTAGGAGGAAATGCCAGCAAACTGAGCAGTGCGGAAAACATTGTGCATGCTGTTCTCTAAGCTCTGAGAAAAATGCGAACCATAATACATCATTTATTTTCAGTTCCAAGAAGCAACAAGGTTAATTTAAAGCCAATAAGAGTACGTTGCGGTACGTGATAAAAAGAGCTGTATTGCCGTATTGTTCTCTTCCCGTCACAGATTTGATCAGATGAAAAAATACCAGCCTATTTCATACCTCTCTTTGCTGTTTACTTGTATGGCATTTCTACATCTCTTCGCGTCTGGCGTCTACGCTTTTCATAATTGTCAAAGTGTGCGGATTTTCACACGCTATGCAAAACCAATGCCGCGAATCACTCCAGCGTACTTACATCAGCGTTTCAGCGCGCGGCCAGACTGTTACCTAATTTCATGACCCAAAAACGTCTGTACCAAAACCAATTTGACTTGGGCGAGTTGGTACATAATTGGATAGGGTTCAGCGGGATTTAGACGAAGACCATAGGAGACTGTAACGAGCTGTATGTGGCGAGAAAGAGCTCTAAGCGAAACGCTCGTATTTCTGTGAAACGAATCTCGCTGACTTAACCATCATCGGGACGACAATAACAAGGCCATTTATGCATTAACAAAACTGATATATTTACAGAGGATGGTAGAACTATAGATAGGAAGGAAAATTAAACAAATGCTAAGAGTGCTAAAAAAATTGGCGCGAATCTACATGTTACACTGTAAATTTCTTCGAAAGACGATAATCTTGCGTCTGGAGAGAGTAAACAAAACGTTTATTTGATGTTCTGCGCAATAAAATCGGTGAATGGTATTCTGAAGGCGCTGCTATAGAGTGCCTCGAGCGTGTAGCGGAGGCGAACAAGCACATCTTGGCACGTTAGACCCGAGCGTCATCTGGCAGTTTTCTTCGAAAGCGAAGGCATGCACGACCACGGAGAAAGATGCGCGCAAGTCTCGGAAGTGATAAGGTGTAGAATGCAAGGCGACGGGCAGGTTCCACCCCCGTGTCGTCTTAGCAAAGCGTTGGAAACACCTTTTTGAGCATCACGTTGCACTGTCGCGCAGATCGATTAAACGCTATATTCCTTAGAGTTACTTGTGTGTAACTCCTCTAGTATAAAGGGAGACATAGAAAACATCGAAGCGTTGTTGTGGTGCCTCAGATATGCGCAATGATTGCTTTTTAATTGAAAATCGCACAACTATGAACGCTCAACCTTGAGCAATATTGGTGGGCGCTGCGGATGGGGTTGGCCATTCGGTACCGTTTGAGGTATCGTTAGGGCGGACACACAGACAAATGTACAGACAGACAGACAGACAGACAGACAGACAGACAGACAGACAGACAGACAGACCAAAGTTTTTCCATCGAAAGTCCCCAAGAAAAGCTATCGTCTTTAAAACAGTCCTATTTCGGCACCTGCACACCCCTGTCCTCCCGGCAACGAGGCGGCTCTAACCGCGACTCAAGGACGTACGCACCTAGCCGAATAGACACTCCCGAGAGGGTCGAAAGCAGACCGCATGATTGCCTGATTGCAATATTACTTATTGGAAGTCACACGGTACCATTCCGCGCCTTAGAAGACACTAAAGCCTGATATTAAATTGACACTGATGGTTCAAATAGTGGTCCAGGAGCCTCGTAGTGCTAGGTTCGTGTCAAGAAATGCTTATTTTGAAATGAAATCACGTTTTCATGGTCCGCATCACGTCAGCGCACTTCAAATCATCTTCCTGAAAGCATTCTTTCTGACGTAACTGTAGTCATTCCCAACGTTGCTCGCATTTACTCTGCAGCCGCCGACACTAGTAGCAGAGTGAAAGTAGCGAGATACAAAGCAGCAACCATGCCCATTGAGCAATCTTTTGCTTGCTTAGTTAAATTGGGTCCCGTTAAATAGCACCACATATCCAGCGTAACCAGGCGAAAGCAGAACTTTTTACCCACTCACGCCATTCCACATAGTAACGCCAGGCGGTTCTTTTTTTACAGATAGATGAAACAGAAATGAACAAACAGCTTTTTAATACGTGTTTTGATGCGTGGAAGGTTCCATTTCATGGCAGTTAGTTTGATCACTGATGTTTAATTTTAGTCGGACGCTCTCACGTCATCGCGATCGTTTCCAAAAGGTCCCAATCGTGCTACACACCATGTGATACATATATCATAATTTCTCAGTAAGCGCACTGCTGTTGATAATATTGACAATTCATAAGTTGCGATACATTGTGCTTTAATTCTAACAAAATTTATTTGCCTTTAGCCGCCCATTATCAAGCAGCATGTTGTGGTCTGGTGCCTCTTCAAAACTCTAGGCCTGCGCGGTAGACGCAGCACAGTCACAGCTTTCGCTGTGACTGTGGTGCGCCTACCGCTCTGGCTTTTCAGAGCTTTTTCAGAGCACTCATTGGGTAATTACTGCAAGCACACTTGCTTCGTACTCACTAGGGCGTTAACAAGAAACTTCTGGGTAGTAGGCCGGCACTCGCTATGCTATTTTTCGTCTTTCTTCTGAGGAGCATGGTATCCGCTAAACACTTGCGAGGAATTTCGTGCCGATCGCCCAGGCTGACGACGATGAGGAATTGTGGCTGAAGTGGGTATACGCCACAGTTAATAGGGAAACAAGCTTTTGTGATACTTTGAAGCATTGTACGGCCCACTCGCTATGCTATTCGCATTCTGCTACGACTGGTTGTTATTTCGCTGTTGTAAAACGCTTTTTAAGTCGTATTAGCACAATTGCTTTCCCGACATGAAGCCTGCCTAAGAGAAGTTTGACAACAAGTCACGAGCATCGGTGTAGCTCAGTGGTAGAATACTCGGCTGGCACCCAGCGGACCCGGGCTCGTGCCCCACTGTGCCATTGGTGCTAAGTCATGCCTGCCTAAGGCAAGTTTTACAACGTTATAAGCACCAGCGTAACTCAGTGGTAGAATATTCGGCTGCCACGCAGCTGCCCCGAGTTCAAGCCCCACTTTGTCATTGGTGCAAGGTTTTTTTTTTTCTAAATTCGCGCGATGTGGTTACGGACACCGGAGACGGCGGTGGTGGCGGACAACATGCAACTGCACGTGACCCGAAAAGTGATCTCATAACATCTTTCGCTGTAAAAACACGTACCCGAACCCACCGGAACACACGTGTGGACCTACCTCACTTCCTGCGAACCTCCAAGAGGCACTCTGGCAGGGTCGCGCAATTGCTGATGATGACCAATGGTCGGGAGACCATGCTGCTCAACACAGATCCAGTGGACCAGCTTTGGAAATCCGATGGGCCGAGTATGCTGCCAGAGCTCAGGGGCTCCTGGCTAACGCCTAGGTGCGGGACCCGCAACATGGAGGACGCCAGAATCATATCATGGTTTTATCTTCCTTCTTCTTAGATATAAATCGTGCACTCTGATCTCACTACACCTTGGTCGTTGCACTATGACAAGCACGAGTAAATATAAAGCCACTGAACAACTTAGCGTAATTCTTGAAGTGCTTGAAAGCTCAAAAATCTGCGTGAAGAAACTCAAGCTGCCATGTCGAGCGGGCTTCGTAGCGGAAACAAAAGTAGTGTTGAAGCTGTGCTCCGTCCCACTGCATATACGTTGCTACAAGCGTCTCTTTTCTTTTTAATGCTCGAGAACGTTGACGCTGTACTGCCTGTAGAAAACATTTGTCTGGAATGGTTTCACTGGTTTCAAGCACATACGACTTGAAGAGTGATCTAATAACAGTGCTCCATTGGTCAGTTTCTCAGTGCTTAACAAAACTCAAGCTAAAAGATGGAAAATATCAGCCACTTGGTGGAGTTATTTGCTGCAGAAGTTAAGAAAGTACTGAGTGAAATTGAACTGTCACAAAGAAGCCATCAAGTTGACGAAATGAAATCTTCAACTTAATTTCAGAATGTTATTGTAGCCCACAATGGAGGTTTTTTGGTTTCTATTTTCTTAAATACACCTAAATCTTGTCATTCATGAATCAGATTTCCTGCTAAATATTACATTCACACTTTGTTAGCTTATTTTCTTCACTCAAAGCTGTGTTTAAGCAATTATTCTGAAGAATAAATGCATTCCATAAAAATGAAAATACGTAGTATTGTTTTCATTCAATATGCTAAGCCAATGCTGTTGTATTGTTTTTGTTTTTCACGCGCAAAAGAACACAAAGCATTCCACTTGAACGTAATGTTCTATCACGAACAGTTGTATGGTCAGTGCACCCAAATGTGGCCAAGAAATGTTATTCGACGGTTTTGTGACTGTGCGGCTCTGCACTTATTTGAGCTAGCCCGGGCAGTGAGGAAAAGGAGCATGCCAATGAACCATTCCAGCTGGTAAATTAGGCTTAAATTACTCCATATCTAAAGTCGTACACATTTGAGAGTATCAATGTGACGTAATGACCACAACTGGGGATGACTAACGTCGCCATGTTTAAGCGTGAAGTTATAGCCAATAAAGATGACATGGGGACGACTGCCACCGTAGCTCAAACGCAAAAGCATCCGATACATTATTTAAAGTTTGCCCGCTAAGTTCTTGACAGCGGAAAGTTATCTTTCTTTTATTGAAACTTATTACAGTTTTATCATAATCACTATAGACGATATCGTTATGCACTCGTTATTCCATTGCCTTCACGTTATTTCATGGTCATTCATGGTGTGTCTAACAAAGAAAATTACCCCTTCAAATTTTGTTTGTTTCGTCCTATCCACTAACCATATCGCGAACTCTATTTCACCTTCTTTGTATGAAGCAGATTAGTATTTTATCTCTTTTGATCGGCGAAAGCGTTGTGATTGATATGGCATTGTTAATGAATGCCAACGTAATAACCATTGTGGAGTTTTATTTATGATTTTTATTTTCGTCATCACTATGATCATCTCCCTTTAAATGGCCAGTAAACAAGCTCCTAAACGCGCGGGAAAAGGTCGCGCATTTTTCCTGCGCGTGACTAACCTCATTCAAAGCACAGTGACGTCAACTCAACAAACAGTAATGAAGTCAACTCAACAAAACAGGTCTCAACCAACAGTAATGAAGTCAACGTCACCGATCACCGAGTTGACGTCGCTGCGCGTTGAAGGAGGTTAGTCACGCGCAGAAAAAATGCGCGAGCTTTTCCCGCACGTGTAGGAGCCTGTTTACAGGCCCTTTAAATAAAGTAGAGCATGGCATGGCACGTTGCTGTCAAAAACGCATGCCACGCACACATGCCAACAGTGCCGCTTAATGTTTTTGCGAGTCACGTGTCTCGGTACGTTGCAGTGTGTCTTCGTACCTTCTCCCCGGATACACTCGCTGTGCTGCCAAAGACCAACGCTTCTACATCATCGAAGATCATTTTTTTTATTTTAGTGTTACATGATTCTTACAAGAACGATGCCCCACTAAACACTCTGCAAGTACACGAATAATGCGTTCCTACAAAATTGGTCCAATTTGGCATTTTTTTGTTATCTTAAACGTGCAGTATGAGCCCACCATGTAGACCCTTGTAAGAGTTCGAGTAAACTTAAAGTGACACTGTTAAAACTAGTATTTTAAGCATGTGCGCAACTTCGGGAAAGCCAATTAGCTCACACATTAACTTTTCAGTTTTTCGACTGATTGTTAAGGCTGGTGTACACCGGCGACTAGCAGCGGTCGCACGACCATTTGCGACTGGTCGCAAGCAGTCACGAACGGTCGCAAACGGTCGCAAAGCGACTGCTTTGGCTAGTCGCTTCATGACCGATTTTTCAGTCGCGCGACTGTGGTCGCAAAGCTGCTGGAACCAATCAGCGATGCTCAATTTGTGTTTGTTCTTTCATTGCGCTGGCGAGAACGGTCGAAAACAAAAAATGTGGCGCGCTCGGTTTGCTCTGCTCACTCAGCTGGCGGCGCTCAGCTGATTGGCGCCGGTCTCCAGAGTTCTCACTGATAACGAGATCCGGACGTGACTCTCCGCTATTGCGACTTCCGGTCGCTCGCATGCAGCCTCTGCCAGTGTGAACATCAGTCGCTTTTTAGTCGCCAGTCGCAAATGTTTGCGCGACCACTGCTAGTCACCGGTGTGACTAGCAGCCTTTACACTGCTGCGTATAATACAACAGCGTGTATTTATGAAAGTGGGAAATATATCTACCTTGTAAACCGATGAAGTCGCAAGATCTCCTGCAGCTCAACTGGTAGTAAAATTTAGCGGACGAAGTCCACCAACGCGATCACGTTTCCGAATAAGACTAGAAAGGCAGGCATTTAGATGTCATGCACTTGTATTTCAAGTGAAAAATGGCATAGAGCTGACGCGGTCATTTAAAAGCCGGTTGCATTTCTGAAATGCCACAATAACATGTAGTTTTTGATATATTACATTTCTCCTTTAATTGCGAGAAGCAACATATGTGAAATAGTCATCGTGATGGATGACTAGAATTCAAAACAAATATGTCTCACTCGTAACGCGCATATCCAACTTGCCAATAAATATCGAAACAAAACAAAGGGCAGTGGACTTTTTTAACATTGAAGTGTTTTATGCAGGGGCCACCAAAACTTTATAGACGTACTTCCGTCATGGATATAAGATTGATAAAATGAATCTAGGGTATAAGAAAGGAAAACCTGTGCGAGAAATTTCTCCTGCTAGGAATCGAACCTTTGAAGCGCCCGGCAATCGCGTTCTGAACGCGATTCTTAGAAGTTTTTGAAGGATTCAGCAAAAAAAGGTACCTAATAGGTGTCAAAAAGGCTGAATTTCTTTATTTGTCAGCCCTTACAATGTCAATGAGGGGGTCTGAATTTCTAAAAAGAGCAGGGTGATCAGCTGTCAGAATCTCAAGCTTTTGCAGAAAGAACTTGGAAAGCGACTTTTGCCTAGCAACATTCTCGGAAATGATGGCACAAAATGGGAACCCTGTGTTAGGGCTTTTGGCCGAAAAGAAAACTTCCAGGCATTGGTTCTTTTTGCCTATACTACATCGAGTGCGAGAGTGTCGAACTTCATATTGTCGCAAAAATGAAGAGCTCTTTTAAAGAGAACAGTATTTCTTGGGGTACTTCGGCGCAAAAATTATGGCCTGCCTGACTGCCTACCTGCCTGTCCGTCCGTCCGTCCGTCCGCCTGTCTGTCTGTCTGTCTGTCTGTCTGTCTGTCTGTAAATTTGTCTGTTTGCCTGTACATTTGTCTGTTTGTCCGCTGTAACGATGCCCCAAACGATCCTCCAAACGGCCAATCCTATCCACAGCGCCCACCAATATTGCTCAAGTTTCAGCGTTCATACTTGTGCGATTTTCAATTAAAAAGCAATTTTTGCGCATATCTGAGGCACAAACACAACACGTCAATATTCTCTATGTGTATCTTTATACTATAGAAACATACATAAATAAGCCTCGCTGCGGTGGTCTAGTGAATAAGGTACTCATCTGTGGTCTAGTGGATAAGGTACTAGCGCACCTGGTGGTTGGTGAGAGCAACTGACCAGCGCTTCCTGTTTCGGTTTCAGTGGCGCGAATTTTGTATTATTGTGCGCAACTAACGTTCGTCTATGACGAAGAGAGAAAGAAATAACTTTATGGGTTGAAAAAAGAATGAGTTTAGGAGCTAGGTGGGCGGGGCCCCATGTCCAAGGCTCCACTGGCTTGCGCCGCCTGCCAGACATGGTCTAGGAGTGCTAGTTGCACCTCCGGGTCCGAGCAAGCGAGGAGTGCCTCCCACTGCTCTAAAAAGTTTTCCATTCTATACATACGCTGTAAGCGATAGAGTTCATTTAGTCGTTTAGCACAACTCCACAAGATACGGTAAAGGGTCGGTAGAGAGTCGCGACACCACGGATAATCACGCCCATACAAAGTTGAATGAATTTTGTGCAGTCGTAATAAATTTGTACAAACTACCCTTTGAATTTTACGGAGGTCTATGGCGTCTTCTCTTTATGAGATTTGTGGGGGGCGCCATAATTCTGCCGCGTGCATCGCTGGTGAGCAAGAATCTCTCGCAGAGCCATCCGAGCTGGGTCATTTTCCTCCTCCTCGCGAAAGCTGACCAGCACAGTGCTGGGTAGTGGTAACAGCGAGAAAGGCTGTTGCTCCGCTCGGTTCGTGAGTGCTCGAGCTAGAGTGTCCGCCCTCTCGTTACCTTCTAGGGCTGCATGTTCCGGGCACCAGGCCAACCTATAAAATCGCCACCTAAAAATTTGTAAATGTATAATGGGAGACGGCCTTTCGTAAATAGCCGGCACACCTCTTGCGAATCTGAGAGTGTGGTGATGTACGTGAAGCCATCGTTGCGCTGTCGACTTTTAATCGCCAGTGCGATGGCGAAACACTCGGCCTTGGTGATTGATGTAAAGTACAGTGATGCACTGGACACCATGCTTCTCGTGTCGCTGCTTACTCTGTGACGACGCAGCGCTTCCAGTTATACCTGGAAGCGTCAACGCATAGCACGTTCTCATTGCCTCTGACTAATTTTCGGATACATTTTACACGCGAGTTGTGAGCGTGTTTTGGTTCCAGTCGACGCATAAAACGACACGGACTACATCGATACCAAGTCTTTCACTGTGGGTGAGCTTTTTGACCCTTTTTCGAGACTATTCTGTTTGCCCATCTGCTCAGCTGAGCGCGCTAGGCTGAGGCTACGGCGGAGTGGCCGCCGGCCTTTCTCGGAAGGGTGTTTCAGCACTCTACGCACGAAATGTCTACGCAAGTCTCTGTCGATGGGGAGGATATCACTCCCGATGATCTTCAAGATTCTGGATGGCCTGTGGCTACGACAAAACGTAAACTTCGTGGGACGCATACCCCCAGGACCTAGACGCGAGCAAGCGTCTCCATGCACGGCGACGCGTGGTCGCCTCAGCGCTCCCGGGCTGCGGTGAAGAAGCGTCTTATCGCTGCTTCTAGACTTCCTTACCTTCCAAGAGATCACCATCGAGTCATCGTGAAACCTAGAAATGGCCTGGACATGATAACTGTGAGTCAAATTAAGTTCGCGAAGGCACTCGCAGTGGCTGCAGCGCTCAGTGAGGAAGAAGTCATGGAAGACGTGGTATGCCCGAATATGATGCCGAACATTGCAGTTATAAGCACTCCAGCGGAGAGGAACGCCAGAGCGTATTCCAAGATAACCGCCATTACTCTCGGTACCACCAGTTTTGATGTTAGTGCCTACCGAACTGCCCCCGACGACACCTGCAAAGGTATCATCAGAGGTGTTGACGCCGACATCGGTCAAGAACAACTTTATTCCCTTATTGTACACCCAAGGAACCCGACTGCACTCCAAGTGAAAAGAATCAAGAATTCCACCACGGTAATCATCCTCTTTGACGGACTAAAAGTGCCAAATTACGTCATATGTGGAAATAGTTTGGTTCGCTGCACCCTGTATTGTCGACAGACCGATGTCTGTTATGCCTGTGGAAAGCTAGGTAATCGAGCCGATGTTTGTCCCCATCCAGAGGAGGCCGTCTGTAGAGGGTGTGGTATGTCATCTCCTTCGGAGGATCACGTCTGCACTCCAGAATGCAAGTTGTGTGGGGGTCCACATCTCACGGCAGACAAGACGTGTAAGCATCGTTTTCAAGTGCCCTACATAGTCCGTCGACAAAGACGAGAGCGACGGATGCAATATACGATGGAATTTGCGGAACAAGACGCCAACTTCACAGATAGCGGAGGAGACTTCCTATCGCTACCAGCCGCTGCAGGCGGCCGCGCTACGACTCAGCGCCCGAGCAGCAGCGGGCGCCCGCGTGACGTCAGCCAACAGCTACAACCACCGCGAGGGCGATCCCGTTCCAGAGGCAGAGCAAGGGGCCGTTCGAGATCCAGAGGACATTCTAGATTCAAGGGCCGTTCTAACTCACGGGTGCCTACCGTCCGCAATGGTGTGCAGCAAGGAAATCAGCACCAGACCTGGGCATCCAAGATCAAGGGCTCCCAACCACAGGTAAAGGGGGGTACCAATCCAGAGCAACACTCAGATATATATGCACAGATGCAAAGGGAAAATGCTAACCTCAGGGCCATTGTCGAGCAACTCAGGGCTGAAATAGCCGACTTAAGGAAATCACAGCAGGTTTCGTCTCCGTCTCCTTCAAACACAGTTCCCTGTACAGAGGCCACATCGAATGCGAGTCACGATGAGGTACTCATGGACGTCCATCTAGGGGCAAAACCAACAAAAAGGAGAGCGCTAGCACAACCGGCCAATAACGAGGACAGACATTTCATAACAGAGGTCAAGGAAACCTTGAATGATATCAAAAATGCTCTCAGGGCGGTGGTCGAGTCGATTGCGGTATTGGACAGCAGAGTCACAAAGATCGAGGCTGACCAAGTTAAAGCTTTACAATCAGCCGAGGCTACTCCGGCCCAAGTAATACCTAAGGTTAGGATCGTGCAGAAGGAGGCAACCCGTAGCGTCTCTCAGGAGAGAGCTTTTGAGGGTCCCAACAATGGCGGGACACCTTAAAAATTTGGCAGTGGAACTGCTGGGGCTTCCAATCAAAGAAGGCAGCTCTCCAGCAGTACATTAAATCCCAGCCAATTCGACCACATGTTATTATGCTACAGGAGACGCTTACGGAAACAATAAGCCTGCCAGGCTACACCCATCAGATCACGAAACCTCCAGATGGCCGCGGTATCTGCACGTTTGTGTCCAAGAAGTACACTTACACTGAGCATAATTTGCACATGGCAAATAGCAAGATTGAACACTCTCTTTTAGAAATTATACCTGGCAGCAACATTAAAAATAGCATTTTCATACTCCACATATATAGCTTTCCAAAAGGCAGGCACCATTGCTTCACCTCATTGTTATCAAAAGCCGTTGCGATCGCTAGTAAAGTGGACGCACCCATAGTTATAGCGGGAAATTTCAGCGCACCCCATCAAGCTTGGGGCTACCCTCGCACCACTGCCAAGGGAGCCGAGCTCTGGCAAGCGGTATCAGATCTGAATCTTACTTCGGTCACTGACCCCACGTTTCCTACCTGCACTGGAAATTCTTGCTCTAGGGATACTACTCCAGACCTCACCTTTGTCACAACCACGGGGGAGGTATCATGGTTAAACTTAGGAGAAAACTTGGGGAGTGACCATTGTATTTGGAGTACGACATTACAAATTCAAGCAAAGCCCCCTAAAGCTTTCAAATTTACAGATTGGGACCTCTTCCGTAAGATCAGAGCGAAGAGCGCAGAAGAGATTAATGACTCACCAAATTTCGACAAGTGGCTGTTTCAGCTGGTCGAAGACGTCAAGTCGGCCACCAAAATGATAGAGACTGATCTACCAGTCAATAAAATGGATAGTAGGCTTGCTCATCTTCTTGAGGCTAAAAGCGCCCTCCTAGCCAGGTGGAAAGCACACCGTATGAATCGAAGACTGCGAAAACGCATCGCAAATCTTAACCAAGAAATAACAACTTACTGTCAGACGCTGGAAAAACAGCATTGGGACGAGATTTGCAACAAGGTGGATGGTCAGATGAAAGTTGGGGGAAAATGGAACCTCCTCAAACACCTGCTGCAGGAGACCAAATCTAAATCCAACCAGACGCGCTTGGTAGACCGAATACTGCACTCAGAAAGGAAGGTTAAATCGAACACGGAAATAACGAAGTGTCTGGCACAGAGATACCTCCCTTTGGGCACAACCCGGCCTCCTTCTGGCAACGCGCAATACACGGCATCACCAGCCTTCGAATTGGACAAGCCCTTCCAGGAAGAAGAGGTCCGTACCATCTTAAACATTCTTAATGGGAACTCCAGCCCGGGCCCGGATGGCATTACAAACAAGACACTACGCAATTTAGACGATGACTCTGTCACCTACCTCACCAAAGAAATCAATCGTATTTGGGAGACGGGGACTTTCCCTGAGCAATGGAAAAGGGCGTCGGTTATTCTCATACCTAAACCGGGCCGGAGTCCCAGGTTTAACAACTTGCGACCCATTTCACTGACGTCCTGTATAGGCAAAGTCGCCGAGCATGTCATCAACGATCGAATATCAAAGCACATAGAGAAGACTAACCTGTTTCCGCACAACATGGTAGGTTTTATACCACACCTATCTACTCAGGACGTCATGAAAATGCTGAAGTATCACATCATAGACCAGGAGACAAAAGACGTTAGAGCTATTCTCGGTCTGGATCTTGAAAAGGCCTTTGACAATGTCTCGCACTCCCACATACTTGCCTCCATCTCTTCTCTCAACTTAGGAGCCAACTTTCACAAGTTCACCAACTCGTTCCTCAGGAATAGAGAAGCCACTATACAGCTTGGGGATCTCAAGTCTGAGCCCTACGATCTCGGTTCCTCCGGCACCCCGCAGGGCTCAGTCGTCTCCCCACTGCTTTTTAACATTGCAATGTGCGGCCTTGCTGCAAAGCTCTGAAACCAAGAGGACATCAAGTTCGCCATCTACGCGGACGACATCACCATGTGGAGTGTCGGTGGCTCGGAGGGCTCTGTGGAGAGCTCTCTTCAAGAGGCCGTAGACTGTGTTGAAGTCTACATAAATGAAATGGGCCTCAAGCTCTCGCCAGCAAAGTCCGAACTTCTCTTATATCGACCCACGAGACGGGGACCCAAACCCAAAAACTGGCAACCACTGGCTGACATTGACATTAGGCTGCACACGGCATCGGGGCAGCCTATTCCAAGCGTGGACTTCATACCCGTTCTTGGCATGATTATCGAGGCTAATGGACAGAACGGCCGCACGATCGACCGTCTGACTTCTAAGGCGTAAGGGGTCATCCGACTAATCTCACGCATTTTCAACAGTCGGGGTGGTCTTCGAGAGCACAACCTCCTCAGACTATTTCATGCATTCTTGATGAGCCACATAAGCTATGTCGCATCTATGCACAGGTGGCAACTCCATGAAAGAAATAAACTGAACATCCTCATAAGGAAAAGCATCAAGAAAGTTCTTGGCATTCCTGTGCGCACAAGCACTGAGAACCTTATGAAACTTGGAGTCCACAACATGCTTGAATAAGTTATTGAGGCGCGACAAACGGCACAGGTTGCCAGGCTTTCGATCACACCGGCGGGGAGGAAGATTTTGATTGACACTGGAGTCAACCCCCTGACGCTCGAAGTGCAAAATACGCCACTCGATGATTATATACGCTCTCGCATCAAAGTATGCCCCCTTTCACGAAATATGCATCCACAGTAAAACGCGGGCAGGCGTGTCGCTCGAACCTCCTCTCTTTTAGCTCAAGCTCACAAACAATCGTCTGTGTAATGCTTTGTTGATGCCGCCCAGTATGGCGTTTCCGCTCGCTTTGCGGTAGTATCCGTAGATACTAAAGGTCAGATTTTATCCTCTGCGTCGGTTCGAACCCCTTCTTCTTACAAAACAGAACAGACGGCCATTGCACTAGCACTCCTTGATCCACAAAGGACTGATATTGATACGGACTCTAAATCCGCTGCTAGGGCCTTCGATTCTGGTTCCGTTTGCAAGGAAGTTTTGAGAATTCTCGCTCACAAGGAACTCACCCACCACACAATTATTTGGTTCCCTGCTCACCTTGGCTTGAGGGTTGGAGGCCTTCCCAATGTCAAAGAGCTAGCCCACTCCAAGGCGCGAGGCTTGACTTACCGCGCCGGGACTTGTGCTTCTCAGACAGAGGAGTCAGCCACCAGCCTTCATTTTAGGGACATTTTGACTACCTTCAACGACATCACGAAGCATTCTCAATTAGGCCGTAGGTCATTTCCATTACCACACGAAAAGTTGTCTAGGCCACAGGCAATCTCTCTTCGCATGCTTCAGACGGGAACATACCCTAGCCTCGTAACCTATAGCCATTACTCCGATATTTCAGAACTTTGTCCAGACTGCCAGAATCACAGTGATTTTAACCACATGCTCTGGAGGTGCCCCTCTTTACAAAGAAAAAATGAAGAATTTTCTGAGAACTCCTTTCATTTAATGCTCACGAGTCCGGTTCTCATACAACAACTCAAGGCTGTCCAGAAGGCCCACGATGCGGCGGTGAGGCTGGGCCTCCCCGTCCCAACGTGGGAGCGGTTCGCGATCCTACCCCTATAAAACGGGGGTGGAATCCTTCAGGACCCCAATAAAAGTTTTTCATCCATCATCCATCCATTTTACACGCCCCTCTCGCCTTTCATGATGCCGCTCCTTGGTCTTGTTCTGGGGATATGGGCGATCGAAGTATGCTGTCGAACTCAGTCTGGTGCACAAAAAGCGCTGTGTGTCGCTGTGTGTGGTTCTCTTCTTTGTCTCCGTCTTTTTGTGCGCCGCTTTTCTTTTAATATGAATATACACCAACTCGCCCAACTTTCTATTCTGTTTCAGTCTGGTGCGTTTACCAGCTCCTCGTCCAAGTTTTGGGGTTGCGGTGGTAAGCCCGCCCTCATCAATATCTCTCTTCCCGACTTCGTCTGGCTGAGGTGGTTGCGCTGAGAGATGAATGTTGCTGCTCTCAGTTCAGCGTACGTGTTATGCAGGCCGGTCTCGAGAAGCCTTTGTGTCGGAGTGCTTATCGGTAAGCCTAATGCTGCCTTGTAAGCCCCTCTGATGATAGAATCTACTGGCTCTTTCTCGCTCTTGTTCAGCATGTGGAAAGGCAAGCTGTATGTCAATTCGCTCATCACGAGCGCCTGCACTAAACGCACAGTATCACTTTACTTCATGCCCTTTTTGTGAAAGGTGATCCTCTGAATCATCCTAGCCCCTTGTTTAGTTGCCGATTTAAGAAGACCGATAGTGTGATTTGCCCTACCATCGCATTGAACCCAGAAACCCAAGATTCGGGCGACAGTGACTTCTTTATTTTCTGCTTTTTGATTTCGATTTCCATTCCTTCGTTACTTTTGTAGCGTTTGCTGTGTATTCTGATCAACTCCAATTTTTCGGGTGCGCAGCTGAAACCACTGGTTCTGGCAAATTTTTCTACGGCTAGTGCCGCCTCTTGTAGAGTCTGCTCTTTGCTAGCCAGAGACCCCCATGTGGCCCACAGAGTAATGTCATCCGCGTTGAAGGTATACCCTAGCTGTGGAACACAGTCCAAGGCCCGAGGGAGTCGACGCATGGCGATATTAAACAACAAAGGAGATATGCTGGCTCCTAGAGGCGTTCCCTGGTTTGGCATTCGGAATGGCTCAGACCTAACGCTTGAGATACCAATTGTCGCCTCCCGCTCGCTGAGAAAATCTTTTATATAGCTATATATATTTTCCCCGCAACCAATTATATTTAGCTCTGAGAGTATAGCTTCATGAAATATATAGTCAAAAGCTCTCTTTAAATCTAGAGCTCCTGTGCTTTGTTGAACAATAACAAGTTCGCGGCGTGTGCGTTAACTAAAAGCCGAATGCTCCTGTCTTTCATTACCCATTAGCAGCCATCGGCATGTTCCAGTAGGAAACGTTAGTAGAAGTAGAAGTGTGAAAAGCCGACTTCTGCTGTCTCTTATTCTCAGTAGCAGTCATTGTTCACCTCCAAGGTAGTGCCTGGTGATATTTGTCCTGTGCTTGATTAAACAATAAAACTTTTTGTTCAAAACGCCGTTGATTGATGGAAATAAACCAACGAAAGACGCCAGATGTTAAGCAAAATAAAAGACACCAGATAAAATGAAGACGCCCGCTACTCAACGAAAGACGCCAGGTGTTTTGTAAAGCAATGGTTTTATAATCAAAACCATATCGATACAAGTTTGTAGTTGTCGATGCTCGTTGCCGTCGGTGTGTGCTCGTGTGGATAAGGTTGCCAAAAGGCGGGGGCGCAGGGCAGCGGCGGCGCGCCCTGCGTCTCCTTTGAAAACCCCAACCCAACCACTATCAGACACCTGCATCGACATCGTGTTTGCCAACTTTCATCTGCAACCAGTGCAAGAACCACTTAGCTTACATTTCTCCGACCACAAAGCAGTCATATTCAAAGGACAACGGAAACCAGCAATAAAAGGTTGATAAAACATTTAATCAATCGTTTCACGTATTTTTTATCGGGCGAATTAACTGAAGACAATTTCACGGTATTACTTTCAGGAGCTTCGCCCAATCTCATCATCATTCACCTCGTGGATCTGCCGTCAATTTTTTTCCGGGTTTTGTAATGGTTATGATTTTCGCGGGTTTCCATTCTTCAGGGACGTTCCCTTTGAGCCAATAATGCTCATTGAATTGTTTTGCAGAGCCTTCGATGACTTTGTCGATATGGTTCCTTATCATCACATTTGTAATTTGGTCTTTACCGGGGGTGGTGTTCCTCTTGGCTACCTGGGCTGCCGCAAAGACCTCCGCCTTTGCTGTCGCCTCGTCTAGTTTCTCATTTCTAGCTCCGCTGTAACACATGTGACTAGCCGAATTACTTGGTGGACATTCGCCATTATATCTCTCCTTGAGGGCCTTCACGAGTTCATCGTACGTGCCTGGAAATTTTTCTGCAATTTTCTGCAGTGTTCTGCTTGTTGCAGATTTGGACTTATCTGGATCTAGAATATTTCTTAGGATGGACCAATATTTCGCAGTGCTCAGTGTGGTCTGAAGCGAACTGCAGAATCTGACCCATCTCTCAGTAGCCAATTTGCGTGCATAGTCATTTGATTCCTCTGCTAGAGCAGCGATCCTACGCAGTAGTGTCCTATTCAGGCGTTGACGTTTCCAGCGCTTTAGTAGGCTGCACCTCCTCTTCCATAGGTGTAGCAGACGGCTGTCTACTGCTGGCGTCTCTACAGTTCTGGCTATTTTCTCCTTAGTGATTGGGTGTGCCAACTTTATGTACTCCGACCATTGAGTCCGGCACGGAGTCGGGTGGGGGATATCATTTCCTGAACTCAGACCAACCTGTGATCGCCGAGTCGCCTATCAATCTGCGCAGTTCGAGAGTCGATATGCAGACGCTTATAATGTAATGGTCGCTTCCTAGATTTTCCTCCGGGGTTGCCCAGGATGCCTCTTTAAGGTTGAAGGTGAAGGCGAGGTCCGGGAACATGTCTCTACATACGATGCGGAAATATATGAGCGCACAAGGTAGAAGAAAAAGCACTTGACAGGGAAGACGCTCTGGGCATCTTTCCTTCGGCAAGTTTTTTGGGTTACCCCATGTGGTGCTGGGTTCGTTAAAATCACCGAAAACCAATAGGTGGTCCTTGTTGCCTGCGATTTTAACCGTCTTACCGAGGAGCTCATTGAAGTCTTCGCCTTTGTGTTTTGGGGGGACTGTATAGGTTTACTATTCAATGCGGTTTACTATTCAATGAATAAGTAAACTTCAGTGACCTTGAGCGTATCTATCTATCTATCTACCTATCCATCTATCTATCTATCTCTATCTATCTATCTATCTATCTGTCTGTCTATCTATCTATCTATTCGCCTACGACTTTAGCTCTCCTGGCCGTTTCAATAACGGTATTGATACCAAACTTGGCATACCATAACATGACTGTATAAAGAACATATTCGGTTAGTCATAACATCAAAATTATGACACGTATGGCATGAGTGTCATAATTTTCACTTAATGGTCCTGCAGATCTTGCGGTGGTTTCGTTCACATGGCATGTTGCAAAACTGGTACGGTATGACATGATTGCATGGCGAACACAACTGATAGACCCCAACATGAGAATCATGACATGTGTGTCATGTAACAACATGACTACATGCCACGCTCATGATGCGCTCGCGGCCGTTTCGCTAGCGTCGCATATACCAAATATGGTATTACAGTACGTGGATGGATGACAAAGGCATGTGACTGGTGCAAACATGATAATCATGAGATGCGTGTCGTGTAACAACATGACTACATGCTACGTTCATGATGCGCTCACGGCCGTTTCACTAGTTTCACATGTACAAACTCAGTATTATGCGACACGAGTGGACGACATAAATTAATGACACATCCAAACATGATAATCACAACATGCGTGTCATGTAACAACATGACTACATGCCACACTGATGGCGCGCACGAGGCCGTTTCTCTAGCTTCAAATATGTCAAATTTGGTATTACGTGACGCCAATGGATTACGAAGGTACGTGACTGGTGCAAACATGATAATCATAAGATGCGTGTCATGTGAGAACATGACTACATGCCACAGTCAAGGCGTCTATACATATCGACGTGACGTGGTGAACATGCTCGCCGGCGTTCATTTCGTCCCGTCACGCCGGCGTTGCCACGCCTGGCGCCGGTCCTGCGCGCGCCGCGCTGCAGTGCTTTGACGCATGCGCGTTTCAGCGCATCCGGCGTCTCTCCATCACGAAAAGAGAGAGACTCGGTGTTGTCTGGGTAACGCATCGGCGCGAAATGCAACATGTGGCATTTCGCGTCGGTTGCCGTCGGGCCGCACCGATGGACGCTGGTCGCACCTGGCGTCAGACTATAGAGTGCTGGCGTTTTGCTAACATAGCGTCACTGTGCTCACCGTGCGCGTGCGTCAACGCTACATTGGAGTACATTGGGCCCTTCATGATGCGCTTGCGGCCGTTTTGCAAGCTCCTCATATAGCAAACTCGGTGTTACGTGACGTCATTGAATGACGAAATACATGACTGGTGCAAACATGATAATTCTGACATGCGTGTCATGTAGGAACATGACAACACACCACGCTCATAGCGTGCTCACGGCCGTTCCGCTAGCTCCACATCTACTAAATTTGGTATCACGTGACGTGAATAGATGACGAAGGTAAACGACACATCCAGACATGATAATCGTGACACGGAAGTCAAGTATGGCATCATTTACCTATACATCGTAACGTTGTGCTGATTTTAAACTGCCTGACGTATCAACATTTCTCATTCGTGCTTCGCATATCATCGATTCACACTGTACGTGGGATCTGCCATTTTTTTAATTAGTCGTCGACGAAATATTTTATCTCAATCATGAAATCGACTAGCAGTTTAGTAACGTTAGCTATACTTTCTCTGTTTTTTCTAACTGCACCTGTATTGGCTGCGTTATTTGGTCATGGTTACTTACTGTTGTGCTTGGGGTAGGGGTGGTTGTACCTGCGTACACCATCCTTTCCTCAACTTCCGCTGATGCCATGCTGCCACCCGGAATAGTGGGTTTCATTGGCGTTTCATATGTCGTTTTTTGACTACATTCACATGCTATTCTTGTCGGGTTTTGTGGTCGTAGTTTACCCTCTAGCCGTCTCTCTAATGAAGATATTGCCTGTAAGTCAATTTGCTTTTCGGCCATTTGTTTTTTAGCAGTTTGACCTCTTGAGTCAACCCCTTATTTTCTTCCAATATTTTCTTGTATTATACATTTTTCTGTTATAGGAGCATTGGAAGACACTTCCTTCGCAAAGTTCGCCTCATTTTTGTTTTTCCGGCCAGCGGCTAGGGGGCTTGTGATTCCTACCAGAAACCTATCTGGGTCGGAGGTCCGCGGTGCTTTTATTGGTTCTTCAAGCTGCATTTCCCAAGGGCTGGAGGTGGCCTGTTAGTGTGGTGTTTTTTGTCACTCCTTGAACGAGATCTCGATCACAACCTTGCCTAGAATCTTGATCGGGATTGTGAACTTGAGCTTGACTGGCGCTAAACCTGCCGGTCCGAGCCGAACCGTCGAGGCATGTGCAGCCCCAGTGGAAGAAATTCTTCGGACGACTTGGCATCGCCAGCTCATTCAGGTTCGCCGCCCCAGTCTTTTGGCTGATCTTTCCTCAACTTCTTGGTAGAAGCGACGTTCTTAAGTTTTTTCTTGTACAAACTATCTCCTGTGGGGGTGTTCACATTCACAGATGACACACTTGGGAATGCAGTTGTGCCCTTACATTGGTTCTCTTGCCCCGCACCTGAGGCATACATTGACATTTGGAGTTGGACAGACATCCGTCCGGTGTCCGGTTAAGAGGCATATCTTGTACACCTGCGCTGCTGGTTTGTATGGGTAGCAGATTAACTCGGCACCCATTATGTATACGCTCCTCGATAGCACACTGCCCGTGAATGTGATAATCGCCGTTTTAGACAATCCCGACATTCTTGCTCAATCAATCTTCACCCCATGAGTCCGAACACGTAGGTTCTCCATTATTTCATCTTGCGAATTCCCGGCCAATACTCCGTGTATTATTCCCCACAAGATGCCTTAGGGGTCACCCACGCATGCACTGAAAGCGTGGATTTGTCCTCTCATGTTTAATTGACTGATGCCCCGCAGCCTACTCGCTACATCCAGGCTTAGCATAGATAGGATTACTATGTTCAACCCTGGGTGAACCCGCAACAGCAAGTCATTGCCATTGAAACTTTGTTGGTAGGCATCTATCAAAGCCCTGGAGAGTTCCAGTCCCAATATGAGTTTAACCCAGAGACCCTTATGCGGCTTTAGAATAATTTTGATGTCCTTTTTTGGTAGAGGAGGTGGACCGCGTCGCTTTCTCCTGCAGAAACCTTGCGTGGCTTCACGTTTTCCTTTTTTCAGAGGGCGGGTCGCTTTCCAATTTCTCATTGGCATTCACAGCCTTCTCCAGCAGAGGTTACTGCTTTTTAGGGGCGAAGCTCCTTATAGCGGCACCCGTTCGTCCCTCGTAGTCATAGTAGGAGTCGTAGTGTGTAACTAGTCTTACATTCTGACCTCAATGTGGTGCTGGTGACAGATTTCTTCTGTGAGTTGTTGAACAATAAAAAATTCGCAGCGTGCGCGTTATCTAAAAGCCGAATTCTTTTGTTTCTCATTCCCCCTTAGCAGCCATTGGCATGTACATTGAGCACTATCTGACAAGAAAGGGTTGCTACGCTATACTGGCTGGCCATAACCTCCTTGGTTTTAGAAAGGTTTAGCGAGCGTTGGGCGGCAGTGCCATGAATACAGTGAACTAGTATATATCATGAACTCGAGTTGGTTAAATGTGGGAAGTAGACACGAAGCGCAAGCCGTGAGCAAGTGTGCGAGTGCCACCTCTCGTTTAGTCCTTGGAATGTCCACTGGATGGCGGTGCATATGCGGAATATATGATGAAAAGATGCGATATGGTGGTACTTGGAGTGATGAATAGATGAACGAACGGACACACAGACAGATGCATGGACGGACTCAAGAAAGGCTGCACCAACGCATAGACGCATGGACGGACGCGGGGTGGATGCATGGACGAACGCAGGGACGGACTCACAGATGGACGTGCAGACGCATGAACAGACGCACACATGGACGGGCGAATGGACGCACGGACGGTCACACCAGACGGGCACACGGACGGATGGATGCTTCGTCCCACTCCCCATCCTTCACTCCGTGGATATGCTGTTTTTTTAAGGGGCGAAGCTCCTTATAACGGCACCCGTTCGTCCCTCGTAGGCGTTGTAGTGTGTAACATGTATAACATCTTGACCTCCAAGGTGGTGCCGGTGAAAGATTTCTCCTGTGCGTTGCTGAACAATAAAACATAATGCTCAATGTACATGCCAATGGCGGCAAATGGGAAATGATAGAAAGGAGCATTCGACTTTTAGGTAACGCGCACGCTGCAATCCCCATTAGCAGCCATTGGCATGTACATTGAGCACTATCTTACAAGACAGAGTTGCTACGTTATACTCGCAGGGTGTTACCTCCTTAGTTTTAGAAACGTTTAGCAAGCGTTGAGCCACAGTGCCATGAATACAAATGAACTACTATATACCATAGAGAAATAAAAAAAGGTGAGAGTGGACACTCCTGTAGACCCCAGCGGCCCAATCGACCCTAGCACATCTGGTGGTTGGTGAGAGCAAGTGGCGCGCGGTTCCTGTTTCGGTTTCACTGTCGCAAATTTTGAATTTTTATTTTTTTTATTTTATTTCGATTAAGTTATAATAAAAAGAGATGCAGGTAGTGATAATTCACTACGATTTTATTCATCGCGCTTGTTCTTGTTCTTTGTTCACTTGTTGATCACTTGTTCTTTGGAACAAGTGGTCAATGTATATATCAGTCAAAGAGACAGAGTATCCACAATGTTTTATTCAAAGGCAAGGTAGAGTCTGAGAATATAAAAAGCACAATATGACAAAGGTAGACAACAAATGCATCTCGCCTTACAAATAAATTGTAACAAATATTGTAATAAATACAGAGAGAACACAGACAACGCACACATCCCTAGAGTTGGCAGAAGCCGAGAAGCTGGTGAAGTATGACACACGGGGCCCGTGAGTAAGTAAGGATCTATGGCAAAAACACAGCGCATAATGCTGAAGAAGAAGGAAGAAGTGACATATACACAGCAATGAAGTCGCGAATCACGCCTGGGGTTAATCAAAATAATGCATAGAAAAAATGAGTGCACTGAAACCACACGACACACAAATAGCAGAAACGCAAAGGTGCAGTGTGCTGGCTGTGCTTAAGAACAGCTAGCCCAAAATTTAAAAAAGCAGACTTGATTCCTGCTTGTCCTCAGAAAGGTAGGGCTTTGCAGCTTGCTCACTACGTGAAAGACAAACTTTATGCTACAACACTGGCAGGTCTTGTGGCTCTTCTTATGCGTCGCCTTCATCCAAAACTTAAGATCCCAAGTGATTTGCGTCTGGGTGTTGCTGTGACGCTTGCGAGCTAAAATTGATTGTAGTCATCACTTTATCCAGAATTGTGGACCTTAATTGGTGCTACGAGAGCGGTATTACAGTGCTAATAAATAGCAGAAGGAAACCATTTTGGCTCATTATTTTTCACAAAGGCTCTACATCGTACGTTATCACTCACAAGCTATATAAAAATAAAATGGCAGCGTCCGCAGCCCCATCAAACGCTACAAGTTTGGGTATTCTTTTGAAAATTTCGATGGGCGAGATGAGGAGGTTGATGAGAAGCTAAAATACAAAAAGCGTGATAACGTGAACTGTGCCCACTTCATACTGTGTTCCTTACCCGCTCGAAGACATTTCAGCAAGCGGTTTTTGTTATCGATATATTACTTGAGCTGGAGAGATAAAGCATACACAGTGACCAAGCAACCCAAAGTAAAGTGTACAGTTCGCCCGCATTTGCTACAAAAATACAGACAGGATACCCAACATTCTTTTTAAGGTTATGCAAATCACTTCGAGCGAATACACAGTGTCCCTACTCCTCATAGCGGGTGACCAAAACAATGTATGCAACGAATGAGTGGTTAGTTTGGTGAGGCTGTCTCTGCAGTCTTTTGATAGTTTTCCGCTGCGCTGCTACTTTGGCTTGCAGATGTTTAATAGTTTGCTTGTACTTCATTGATGGAGACATTGTCGCTGGCACACAGGAACGCGCTGCAATAAACAAAAAAATGAATGTAAAAGCGAAGAACAACTAATCCCATACGAGCACTTTCCTCGCTCTTTCAGACCCAAGGTGCACAACTTTCTGTGGTGTAAATTTTCGATTTCACTACTTAAAAACAAACCATTCACAATGTTGACAATGCACAAAAAAATGGAAATCACTGAGAGCCCACCCTTACATTTTGTAAGTGCACACGTAGTGTCCTTTTGAGGATAGTTTCCTCAGAATGTCCTAAACATAAAATAGCACATTAAAAACAGCTGCAATAAAAGCATAGTCACCATTTTCTCTAGGGCACTCAGACGTGGAGCTGTTGGCGGAGACATCTTCTGGAGGGCCTTGTGAAGCTTGTTCAGTGCCTCGGACAGTGCTGTCGGAACAATCTTGCGAGCGGCCTGCGGAAGTCTCAATATCAATCCACTCTGGTGTTGAAGTGAACATACAACTTACCGGACACACAAGTTCCTTTTGTGACAGCTGAACGACTGGTTAAGGTTTTCTCCGGCAAGACGAAGTCAGCAGAAATTCTTTCACCAGCTACAAGGGAGCTGCCACCTGCAGAGGTTTGGTCAACAGTCAATTTGGGTAAAAAAAAGAAATCGCGACACTGAACGCACCCTGTTCATCGGGGCACCTCAATGTGTGGGAGCCGCTTTTTGAAGCCTCTACCGCAGGTCCTGAAAAATGAAATTACGACAATGTGTCAGTAAGAGGCTTAAAATAACACAAACTGAAGCTCATCCGCACCTTGCAGTGCAGCTTCTGCAGTCATGTCACAGTCACTATTTGAAGCGACGCTTGGAGAACGTGCATATATGTGCAGTTGGTACAAGTTACAAAGCTTGTAGCATGGGGAAACTTAAACAGCTCTTTCAAATGCGCAAATTGGTCGAACGTGGAGGAAAAGAGAAGGCACCAACTAAGAAACAAGTAATTTGGGATTTTTGAAATTATCAACAGTGCCAGCTTTCACCGATGAAAGGTATAAGTACATGTGCACTCAGGCTTGAAGGTAACATGAAATAGCCCTTGAAAGTCTTTCAAAACAAGTTGCGCTGGTCAAGAACATCAAAAAAACGACAGAAATGTAAGGCTGCTGTTAGGAAGGTAACAGCCCATAGTTCACAAAATTTAAGACTTTCCAAGTGTTACTTCTATAGTGAGGTTTCTCCACCGGCTACAAAGATCTTCGCGGTTAACTGTCGCCACTGATTCAATACAAGTGGCTGCTATTACATATATTTGAGTTTCAGTCAATCACTTACATGGTGCAGCTGGTTGCACACTGGGAACAGACATTCTTGTAAGCCTTGTGTGCCCAGGGTCCATGAAACTTTGAGCAGTAAAATGGTCGCTACAAACCCTGTACGTTGCGTACAATAGGCTGGCCGGCTTACTCAGAATACTGAATCCATGCTTTCATCCTGCATTGGCAATGAACTATCAGCTGAAAGGGGAAGTGCTTGAATAGTGATTTTTTTATTGTTACCCTCACTGAGCAAGTACGAACAGAAAGCCTAAAGACATGCAAACCATACAAAAGCTTTAACACACCTGCCATCCCATGGTATGCGGAAGAAACTCGTCTGAGGCTTCTTGTAGGTTCTGCCATTGTGTAAGCACCACGATACACAGCAGTAGCTGCTGTAGCTTGGACCACCGGACGGCATAGCATCAGCGCGGTCTGAAAATGTTAGTAAGTGGATGCTTCGCTTTCAAATTACGAAAAAGATATGTGCACGTCATAAGTGTACCAACAAACCCCTTTGAATGATTAGCTAATCGATGCACAATACAAAACCAGTGATACATCTCTGACCCATAAAACTCTGACTTTCAAAGATAGACTTCAAGACCACGTACAAAGATCTTCAGAAGTTTCCAGGCCGCTATCCCTTGTAATGCAATGGTATCGCGGCCTGGGAACTTTAGAACACCTTCGTGCGTACGCAGTATTAGCACAGTACATTGGGAAGAAAAATCGTAGTTGAAATTTGTGCGGTAAAATCATATTGCAAACGTCAAAAAAAATTGCTCGCAGCTTCCCTCGGGGGAACACTGAGGAGGATGCGGAGCATATAATTGGTTAACGGGGTGTTAAAGTGCGACTTAATTGGGTCGATGGCTAAATTGGTTAACGTGGTTGTGAAATGGGGTGTTAAATTGCGACTTACTTGGGTCGATTGCTAAATTGGTTAACGTGGTTGTAGGAGGGGGTGTTAAATGAGTGAACACGTACACACGTATGCGAAAGGGCGGCGCTGGTCGAAGGGACGTCGATCATTGTGTTTGTGGATTCGTTAGAATTCATTTCACCGCGACCTTGGACGTCGACGCGCCGTACAAACCAACCGACGAGCGGCAACTGAGCGAGCGAGCGCCGACCTTGAGTATATATACAGCGTGACGGCGCATGCACTGTCAGCTGTCGAATGTTCGAGAAGGGGGAGAAGCGCAACGGCGCATGCGCGCGCGTCAGCTGCCGATGTTCTCGAAGCGTGACGGCGCATGCGCGCGCGTCAGCTGCCGATGTTCTCGAAGCGTGACGGCGCATGCGCGCTACATTATACAGCTAGCGAATGTTCGTGAAGAGGAGAAGCGCACGCGGTGTGTAGAGGAGGAAGGGTGCACAAATGGTGGAGGAGTGAAGCGCGCGCGGTGTGTAGAGGAGGAAGGGATGCACAGATGATGGAAGAAGGAGGAGGAAGCTTGCGGACGGCGCCGCACTACAAGCCTCGAGTATTAGATGCTCCGCATCTAAAAAATTTGTGGGCAGCTTGCACTAGTGGCACAAGGCTAGCGAAGAAACGAAGATGACGGCCACTTGGCTAGTCCAGATTTGCCTCCGGCACACCAAGAATTATTCGTGTTGCGAGCGGAGACGCGTGAGGCGCCCGGCAGGAGCAGTCGCTCATCATGTCGGCTCCGTGTTTTCTGAATGTTTTGCGGCGGAAATCACCATATCAGCGTATTTGTCGTTACCAATTGACGCCACAAGTCATCGTGAACATCCTGACAAAAAATCAGGTGGGAGGACTTGCATTTCACCATTTTATGCCCGTTTTTGTGTTCGCTGCGCCGGAAGAAGAGCCACCTGCATAGCGTTCGCCGTAGACACCGCCGTCACCGCTGCGACGCAGCTATAGCGTCGCGAGGAACCACGAAGAACGTGGCACCGTTTTTTTCTTCGCGGTGTGCCGACAAGACGCCGGGTGAAGACTTCGAGGGCTCGGCGCCCTACCGGTACGAGGTTTCCGTCATCAAAGATTTGGCTAGTACGCGACCGCTACGGTGGTTGGTAGCCATCGCCACGAGCCTTATGCTCGTCCAAGTGCGTTAAACCACATGAGTGATACTGCAGGACACAATGAAAAGCCTGGGGGCTTACAGGTGCGTCCAAGCATCATAAAGCCGGCACGTTTGCAAATTCACAACCGCGAAATGGCTCCAGCGAGCACAGGAGCATTGGAAGACGATGAAGCTGAGAGCAAGAAGCCTCGCTTAGAAGAGAATCCTCTCGACGATAAAACGTCAACTTATCACCTAAGTGATGAAGAAGACATGGGCGAAGATGAACCATTTACGTTGGTTACTTATAAAAAGAAACGAGCAGAGGGTATCCCAGTCGTCTTTCGTCCAACAGCTGAAGGTGCTAGCTTCTGGAAAGTGAACCCCAATTGAGTATCAGCTGAAGTAGTTTCGGCTGCTAAAGAAAAAGTGCAGTCATTCAGAACGACCAGAGATGGAAGCTTTAGTGTCAGCGTTGCTTCCTTAAGTTCAGCTAAGCGACTTCTGATGCTTTCAAATGTAGGGCCTGGAAGTTAAGCCTTTCATCCCAGAGTCATACACTCGGAACGTTGGAAAAGTAAAACATGTTCCTCTGCAGTATTCAGACGAACAACTCCTAGAGTACTTGAGAGATGCAGGGATTGTATCGGCGCGACGGCAAATAAAATACTACCGCCAGGAAGATGGAGGAGTAACGACGCGTCCACTTCACTCAGTGATCCTGACTTTTCGAGATGACCGCCCGATTCCAGGAAGAATCTACTTAGGATTCACCAGTCACCCAGTGGAAGAATATCTTGGTCCAGCACTTCGGTGCTATAACTGCCAGCGATTAGGACACATGGCGAAAAGTTGCCGTAACACACGCCGGTGTAAGATCTGCTCAGAAGAACACCATCATAAGGAGTGCAAGTCTGTTCTTCAGCCTAAGTGTGCAAACTGTGCAAGTAATCACGCTGCCTCATATTCAGGCTGCCCGCAAAGTAAAGCTGCTGCAAAAATGCGTCGGCATGAGCTCATCCATGGAAGAAAACCGCGCCCCAACAAACC
Source organism: Rhipicephalus annulatus (assembly GCA_013436015.1). NCBI lineage: Eukaryota > Metazoa > Arthropoda > Arachnida > Ixodida > Ixodidae > Rhipicephalus > Rhipicephalus annulatus. Next base: position 1,839 of record WOVY01004569.1, on the reverse strand, counting down.
ATCTCCAAACCTTGAGATTGTTCATCCTGTAAGTGATCCACCTCAGCGGCCACCGCAACAACAGCCGACAAGCACGCCAAGAGAACCGCCAAGAGAGACGCCAAGAGCACACTCGAGAGACCACTCACGAGAAGTACCTTCAAGTAACCCAACCTACGCGTCAAAGCTACGAACGCCCACGGGACCTCTGCCGGAAAGTAGCAAAACCAACAGTGCCAGTGTTCGCCCCAACTACAACAACCACGTCATTCTCAACAGGCCTCAGAAAATCAACCATTCAATGGAGACCGTGCCTCTGCATCAGTCATGCAATTGATTCTGCCAATGCTTTTCGCAGCACTTAAGGCAATCCTGTCTGCTCTACCGGAAGCAAACAACCTGCCAGAAGTAAAAGCCCTGCTGCCTCTGGAAGCACTACTGTGTCAACAGTCTGGGTCAAACCTGCGACAAGTAACATATGAATAAGCGCTACAAAGATGTCTCCATATACCAGTGGAATGCCAATGGTCTTCGAAAGAAGTGTGCTGACTTCCGTAAACTCCTTCTGCAGTATAATTTTCCAATACTTTGCATCCAAGAGGCAGGAATGAATGAAGATTTCTGCCTCTCCAACTACGTGATATATAAGTCATCTCGTCGAAGTGGTCCTAGCAGAGTACATTTGTGCGTCAGAAAGGACCTACCTTCTCATCAAGTTAACTCAAGTGATTCGGACTTCCCGGAATTCGTCGCTTGCAAAGTATCCTTTGGTGAGCAGTGCTTTACAGTGATCAATTTTTACCTACAACCTTCAAGCAGCATTTCGGTGGAAGAGCTAACAAAAATCTTCAACATTTCTAATTCATATACGTTGATATGCGGAGACTTTAATGCGCAGAACATAATCTGGGGTAGTGATCGATGTGATGCACGTGGCAACATTGTTGAGTGTGCCGCAGACCAAATGCAATTTGACAATTTTAAATGATGGCTCCCCAACTTTTCTCCGAGGGCATAATTACTCTAGTTGCATCGATGTAATTTGTTCCCAAGATCTAGTAAATGGTGGGGTATGGACAACGGATGTAGAAACACGTGGGAGTGACCATTTTCCCATTCTAATAAGTCACCCCTACTTGCGAAAAGACGACACCATACGTTACAGCAAACTGACGAACTGGAAAGCTTTTCGGCACCACCTAACAAACCAAAATAGTGAACTCACGACAGTTGAAAGGTTTACTGAATTTCTGCAAGATAATGCGAAATAAATGTACAAGGAAAGTCCCGATTCCAAAAGAATATGCTGCAGTCGATGGAGAGTATGAACATCTAAGAGCCATCAGACAACGTTCAGAAAGGGCATATCGACGCAGCGGAAGTTTAGAAGCATACAAAAATGCACAAAAAATCCACAGTGTAATGCGCAGACGACTAAAAAATTTAGGTAAACGACGCTGGCGTGATTTCTGTGGCACGCTCTCTCCCCACACACCTGTTCCAAGAATTTGGCTTGTAATTCGAGCACTTAGTGGCCCTGTATCACAGAGCTTCCCATTTCGTGCTCTTGCTGTACCTTTAGACAAACCGGAAGCTGTGGTAGCAGATGAATTTTGTCAACTTATCAGTAGGCCCGCCGCATCACAATGTGCCTTATTTGATAATTCTGTCGCATTAGCCAGCCAGAAAACTAATGCTTGCTTTTGGGCCCAGCATTCTCAGCTAGACCCTGTATTTACGTTAAGGGAGCTGCATTGTGCTATAGCATCATGTCGTCAAAAATCGGCCTCTGGACCGGACGGCATTACGTACAATATGCTAAAGAACCTTGGGCCCACAGGCACAACTATTCTCTTAGAT
>WOVY01004568.1:0-188986 GCA_013436015.1 Rhipicephalus annulatus | reverse complement strand
GGTCCCTATTAAGAGTATTTTATGATTGTGGAATTGAGACAGGTGTTTCTCTAGTTTGTCCAGATACTCAGGGGGTGGCATCAGGAGGCCTATAAATGGCACACAGCAAAAAGTTATGGCCCCAGCATGTGATTTTTACGCATAAACATTCTAGGCCGGGGATGTCTTGCAAAAGAACAGCATCTAACGGGTTTTTAATGAGGACAGCCACGCCGCCTCCTCTAGAAGCCCTATCTTTACGAAATATTTGATAACAAGGTGGGAAAACGTCCTCGTCACATATTTCAGTCCGTAGCCACGTTTCAGTTATGACGGCAATGTGGGGGTCTTGTTCTAGTAAGGAGACTTCCAAAGGTACTGTTTTATTATTACACTACGAGCGTTTAGGTTGATTATACGTAAACTCTTGTCAAACTCATTGAAAACGGGGTCATGTGTCAGACTGCTGAGATCGCTGGTTCGTTATTTTGACACGCATGTTTTTGGTCTCATCCAAAAGTATAGCTCTTTATCGACCTTTAGCTGTCATGAAGCAAGTGCACTTTTTTACCTTGTAGTTTTTCTGCTTTCGCGCTTTCCCACAGAAACTTCCGTTTCTTCAAAGTCGCTTGCGAATAGTCATTTTGAATAGATATGGCCTGATCCTCTAAGTTGCGACAGCTATCGAGTATCAGTTTCTTTTCATTGAAATTTTGGAGATAGACAATGACCGGGCGTTTGCTGCCAAGGCGGTCCAAGCCTGTGGATGCGGCCGATAGATTCACATTGTACGTTCATCTTATCCCGCATTATCGTCGTTAGAACTTTTTCTTTAAGAAGCGCTTCCGTTTCCTCGGGGCATTCAGAAACGCCATGAATTATTATGTTTGATCGCCTGTTTCTGTCCTCAAGATCAGTTAGGTTTCTTTGACTGGAATGTGATAACGTGTTCTATGGATTTAAGCGTATTTTGAACTCCGTCTTCCGGTGATGAAGGTAGTTCAGACAGCCTTTTTTCAATATGACTGACCATCTGCTGAAGGCTACTGATCTGCCCTTCGACATTAAGTAATTGCGCTTTCATTTCTGCAATGTCATTGCGGATTACAGTTTGACCTTCAAGCAACTGCTCAAACAATTCTTTCTGCGTGGGACCTGGGTTAGTTTCAATGTCCCCGCAGAGAAGCAACTTGCAGACAAAGACATTCATAGGCAAGGTTAAGGCACTTCCGTGGGCACGGCAGGACAATAATACCACGACAATCACTACGAAGAGAATAATTGTTACAACTGACCTGCAGAACGCAGAACAGAGATCTGGTTAGCGTCATGGCCAAGCCGCGTCCTTCGTGCCCACAAAAGGCAAATCGGTGAGGCGTTTCTTTTATAGCATTTTCTTCGAATGACGTCACGCAGCGACTGCCGATTGGTGTCGCCAGCGGAGTCAAATTGCCAGGGTGGAACCACAGCGGAATTTGTCCGGCGGTGATATCTGGAGGAAGTTGATACTTGTCGATGATGCCGTCGTTTTCCCAGCACGTGTGGCCGCTCACAGCTGAAGATGCGCTAAACTGGAAAAAGCCCTGCAGAACGCAGAACAGAGATCTGGTTAGCGTCATGGCCAAGCCGCGTCCTTCGTGCCCACAAAAGGCAAATCGGTGAGGCGTTTCTTTTATAGCATTTTCTTCGAATGACGTCACGCAGCGACTGCCGATTGGTGTCGCCAGCGGAGTCAAATTGCCAGGGTGGAACCACAGCGGAATTTGTCCGGCGGTGATATCTGGAGGAAGTTGATACTTGTCGATGATGCCGTCGTTTTCCCAGCACGTGTGGCCGCTCACAGCTGAAGATGCGCTAAACTGGAAAAAGCCCTGCAGAACGCAGAACAGAGATCTGGTTAGCGTCATGGCCAAGCCGCGTCCTTCGTGCCCACAAAAGGCAAATCGGTGAGGCGTTTCTTTATAGCATTTTTCTTCGAATGACGTCACGCAGCGACTGCCGATTGGTGTCGCCAGCGGAGTCAAATTGCCAGGGTGGAACCACAGCGGAATTTGTCCGGCGGTGATATCTGGAGGAAGTTGATACTTGTCGATGATGCCGTCGTTTTCCCAGCACGTGTGGCCGCTCACAGCTGAAGATGCGCTAAACTGGAAAAAGCCCTGCAGAACGCAGAACAGAGATCTGGTTAGCGTCATGGCCAAGCCGCGTCCTTCGTGCCCACACGAAGGACGCGGCTTCGGCGCGGTGAATGCCACAGCAAACTTCAATCCAAGGGAAAGAATGCAGGTTAGACCAGTTGGCAAAGTTACTTCACCCATGACGTGTATATTGCACTGTGACTTATGTGCACAGGGTACACCAGGTCCTCAGTCTTTCAGGACGGTATAAATATATGTGCTATTTCACAATAAACATTGTTGAAAGTTCAGCGCTTGTTCTCGTCATTTGTGTTTCCATCCACTGTGTCTTTCTTCACTGCAGTGCACCAAAACATTTGTTTCACAAGTACATTCTTAGACCTGCACCATTGCCAAAGTGTTTAAGTCTCACCTTTATGTTATGAAGGGTACATGATAGTCTATTTCGAGTACATGAGTGGTAAAACAAACACCTTTAACTCTCATATGGTCTTCTATCTGTAAAAAGCGTATGAGAGTTAAACATGACATCGGCATCTGCAAAGCACTTCCAATGTCATGTTAGCTGAACCTAACAAAGAAACGTTTTACGCCACCCTTCACTTTTAATGTACTCGTCTGCATTTACTAGTCAGTTTTTATATAGATAAAGAGTGTGCTCAACATCACTTCCTCTCCTGAGTGATGTAATTGACAACTGAAGGACATTTGTAGTAATGTCATGAAAAAAATATGTGATAAAGTTTGTGTGCCCCTGGGTTATGAGATTGTTTTTATACAAGGTAAGAAGAGGGAGCAAGTAGAAACAACTCTGGGTGAAATTTCATAGCTTAAGGACGCTGCATGTGTCACTATTATGCCTGCGTTATCTTAAAATAAAGATGCCTCTTTAGAGTTTTCTGCTAACTTTTGTTTTTTCATCTTGCAGTTTTAGTGAATGTTACAGTGGTACCTTGTTCTGAAAAAGGCATCACAGCAGCACCATTGGAAATTAAGGTATCACCTTGGCCCACTATGCTGCGGTTTCTGCAGTGCAAACAAGATTAGTTCATATAGATGAGGCAATAAAGAAGTATAGCAAATTTCAACACTGCATCAGTCTCTCAACTCATTTACTGCAAAAGCAGCATTCTGTCATGTGGTCTAAAGGGAACTGTGACGAACAATACGTCAGTTCTTACGATATTTTTTTTCCATTTATTTTTGTTTCAAATATTCTATCAAGCCAATATATGCTTCCAAGTAGGTGCAGGGTTCTAGCCACCTATATGAAGGCATCCGAGAAGGTGCATCTGACACGAGAGAGAAGGAGACACCTGAACTGCCAAAGGGTGCCAGAATGACAACACTTCATTCACATAGAATGCTCTTTTCATATAGCTCGCAGTAAGAGGGCTCAGGCATCAGAGTGACACTTCTCATGGTCACTAGCATCAACCTGGAACTAAATTGAAATACTATGTCGAGTGATAAGTTGACTACCAGACGAGAAGTGGCTTAAACAGTTGTGTGTAAGGAAACTGTACAGAACAATAATGTTTCACAAGAGAGAAAGTTATCGGAATAAAGCCCTTGATCTGTTTTTACAATAACAAGTAGATTAATGATAAGAAAACAATTCAAGGGCAAACCTTTGAACTTTGTGCTGAATATACACTGCCCAACAGCCATCATGGCGTCACATAATCGCATTACCATATTTATTTATTTATTTATCAATGGCCGGTTTCCACAGATTGCAAAGTTATGACACCTCAGCACGGACGAAACGTTTCGAGACTTAGATCTCTTCCTTCCACACCTTCAGCTCAGCCAAATAATCCAGAAGTATGTTACCCTGCAATAAATTTAGTTCCCATGCAGAAAAAGTGTTTTGTGCATTTATGTGCTTGGTGCCCGCAAATGACAGACCAATCGAAAGTGCTTATAAAATCGCAATTTTGGTTTCGGTTCTTGACTCCACAAAGTGCCACCTGCTGTAGCAGGTGCCATGGGGACTACCTGTTTACCTTTGCTACGGGGTGTGCATGTAACGTCCAAGCTTCAGCGCTCTTCTTTGTCACATTGCAAGATCTATGTAGATACATACGTGGCGATCACATTTAGCACCATCCGGTACATCGAGAGTCAATACTTTATGTGCGACACTTCGCCTACTGGTTGTCAGAAGGTAAGTAAAACGCCGCTGCATCTTGCGTGGTCAACGTGTCAAGGCGAATATCTATTGCTTTCACGGCTACCGCAGTCCTTGAATTTTATAAATGACACTTGGCTACTTTCACACTGCATTAGCGACCAAGGCCTGCATCTTTAATGTGGGAGAACGTGAGCTGCACAAAAACGGACTTCAGAGAGCCATACGACAATACTTTTTCTGTTCTTCGATGCATGTCCTCGCATCTCGATCGGTTCCTGCGAACTAGCGCAGCTTTCTGACTGCATTTTCAAAACGATATCGCGTGTGTTTGCACGCAGGATCACCCTTTGCCTTTTTTTTTTGCGCTCAGAAAGAAAACTGCTCAATATACCACCATTTGAGTGGCCCGTGATTGCATAAACTGCAGCAAAAGCGAGAGTAGGGCAAGGGTTTGGGTTCATTTTGAAATAGCACAAAGATTAAACACACGGAAGACAGCACTTGTGTTGTCCAGTCTTTTTCTGTGTAACTTGTCTTTTCGCTGTACTAAATTGAAGTTCGGTGGGCTTGTTTTCTGCACTAAGGCTTTTGTCACTGCGGCCTCCCACCGGCTGCTGTCCTTGCTGTACTGGTTTGCCGCCGATGTATTCTTGGTGCACCCGTGAGCAAGCCAGCTTCCGTTTTCGACATTCTTAGCACAGCTGTACTGTTGAGACTCGATGGACAGCAGACGTAGCATCTCAAGCAGGCACGATTGCCGTGGTTTGAAAAACAGATGCACATTGCATTCTCTTTATTTTTCGGGCCCATGCACAACTAAACAGGTGGGAAATAAGTTGGCATGCTTGTTTATTCACAGTGACACTATATGGAAACCAATCAGTTTCTGTTCGAAAAAATTGTTGGCAATCGTTTTAGTGCAGTATTTCATCTTTAACTATCGTTGCAAGAAATTTTTTTTTGCCATCCTCATAAGCTGTTTAATTTTGCCATTATGGGTACAGCCTAGGTTGACAAAAAAAAACATCAATACAATACTGCTCGAAATAATGAGAACAGATGCTAATGCCAAATAACATTCAAGAGGGTCTTCTTTGTAGCAATTATCATATGAATGTGAAATGGGCAAAATGACAACTTGCTGCGACAGATTACTACTGATAACATCTCCTACACTTTACTTGCCATTACTCTCTATTCTAAAAAATGTTGTATCTAGCAAAGAAAAACAAGTTCTTAAAATATTTTTTTTTTCATTAATACTGCACGGATTGTTCTGATCTGCTTCTAGTTGCTACAAAAGGAATGGAGTTTTTTATCCCTCCCACTGGCGTGCGCCTTTCTGTTTCGATATGCATTTTAATGAAAGCAGAATAGCAATTCTGCACCCATTCTGACATTTTTTTTAATTCTACAAGATTTGATTGATATGGGGGTTTAACATCCCAAAACCACAATTCTACAAGATATACAATAGCGTCACACGCCAGGATAGTTCCTAGTAACTGTGTCAAAGGAGCACTGAGGTCGATGGTCAAGTAGTTTTAAAGAACAAGGAGCGTAAACGTAGAATGTGTAAGTGGGGGTGTCACACTACTTGCTACAACTGAATGAAAATAGATGGCAACATCAAAGTTGAAATGCCAAGTTGCTACATGAACCTTTTCTTCAATTCATTCATGCAAAAGAGAGCATCTGAATAGGTGAGGCGTTAACACGCAAAAGCCTATGGGAGGAGCCGTCTGCATCGGCTGCCTGTTCAAGATATCCTTGGCGCCCTGTTTCACTGACCGCGTTTTTGGAGCTGTAGACACGGCTTTTTTTTTTTTTTCGATGATGTTGCAATCTAATCGTTCGCGTAATCATGGTTGGTTGTGGAGCTGTCGGTTGCTCAAGTTCGTGCACCAAAGAGAAAGAGATGTTACAATTCTCTTGGAATGAAGATTAAAAATTGAAGTGGGTTTTGTAGTAATAAGGGTACAGCCACAGTGAGTGGTATAGCCTTTGGATGCCTGGCGTCAGGTGGGCCATGTTGTCCCAAATTCTGCATGGATGGTTTCGTTTGTCTGACACATTTGGTATTTACGTGCAGACACTCCGAGAAAAGATCCACGGCAGATTGACTACGTGATGTCGACATTAGGCATGATAAAAAAGGAACTGAGGCATCAAGATGGAAGCACGAAAGGCATTTGAATGTGTAGTTTTCCATCAGCACAACCACAATCACTATATACGCAGTTATGACAAGGATACGGCGTTTACACTAAAACGCACTGCCACTGCACAGCCAGCTCTGAACCTGATACCAGAAATAGCGTGACACAGCAGCCAACAGCTGCACGACATCAGGCCAGCGGTGACACCACTAAATCCATGACACAGCATTTGTCAATGACATCAACTGCAGCGATGTATATGCAATCAGTCAGTGGTTCTGGCAGCGACGACCTCGCACCAGTGGGAGTAAATGTCAGTAGCATTATGTAGACAAGAAAATACTATTCTACTTATAGAACAGCTAGGCAATATTTTGCTGGTAAAGATTACGTGGCGATCACATTTAGCACAATCCGGTACATCGAGTGTCACTATTTGATGTGCGACACTTCGCCTAATGGTTGTCAGAAGTTAAGCGAAAAGAAACGAAGCAGCGGTCATGGGTGTAACTGTGTAACCAGAACAAGTAACTACGCATAACAAGCACGGTGCTCGACTATGATGTGAGTGTCGTCTCGGCCAGCCTGTTCACCAACGCGGTGCAATATGTGAATGCCAAATAAGCTTGACTTGGCTAAAAAAAAGTTATCGCCAACATATTTTGCTTTTTAAAGATTTGTCAGCGCTGCAGTATAGTCAAGGTTATCATGAACGAACGGTTGAACAGTTTGCCAGGCCGCTGAATGCATAGCTTTAGTAATGTTGGATACCCCTTTCACACAATGAACATTGATATGAGCTGTGGTGGAACTACGAATGCAAAAACAGCTGAGCGCCCCCACAGATGGAAACACGTAAAAATAAGAGCATTAGTCGATGACCTGGGTGAATAGGCAAGTGTAGAATTGTCGAAAGACGTGACAACTAAGGCCACGCCACTTATTATTCCGAAGCAATGCAGAATCCTGATAGCATGTATGGTTCGTTGATTGCCACTTGAAATGAAAATATTATTTTGCAATGACAGCACATGCTTCCTTTTCATGATCAGTCGTAGGTGCGGCTATGCTAACGTGCGCTAGAAATTTACAACATACACATTGGGCTGCCATCAAGCAAGCGAGCACACCAATACCCAAGGAGTGACACAGCAGACAGATGGAGAGCCATTGAACCGCAAGCCAGTGCAGTCTGCATGCACCCCTTGAGCCTTTGCGAGTTTGCACATCGCTTATAGAAACACCTACTCCGCTCAGTCACCAACTCAGACTATTAATCTTTTCAAGCTGTCTTGCATAACATTTTATAACGTAAATGTATTTACCACTCTCCTCTGTACACTGTTTGGCACTAAAAGTATAATTTAAATAAATAATTTATGCTTAGGCACTTTGGTGATGTAGTCAAATTAAAATTTCATGCTTGCACGTGTATGAAAGGGCATAGAAAGAAAATTTATTGAGCAAAGTTTAATTAGAGCGACTTGTTTTAAGCAAGAAAATTTTCTATGTTGAACATGTGCTCTGTCCTGAGACGTCAGCTCCTAGGTCTGCTTAGCTGTACCACGCGCTTTCTTGGGGAAAGAAAAAAAGCAGCGGTAATGTGTATGGTAAGATCGTATGCTTCTTATATTTCCACAGTTCGACAAGTATTCATCAGTGCCACTGATTCACCAAGTTTTAGATGGTTCATTCAGATATACTGTTATCGTAATGTAATGAAAGTACATATATACTACGGATACACTTTTTATTCTTTTCTTTTTTTTGTTATTTGCAGCTCCTCTAAATGTTGCTTGCATAGATCATGTCTTGGAGCTGTCTGCCGCTTCAGTATGTCACATTTCAGCAAAGATGAACTTTTTGCTCTGGAGATCACGGCGCCGATTGAATGAACAGATTCTGCAGGTTGTCCTTTGGCCACATCTCTTGGAGGCCGTGCGTAAGATCAGCATTTGAATGCAGAGCATATCGCTTTTTCTTCATACTTTACATAGAGAGCCTGCAAAAAAACAAAACAGAGTGATAAATACCCAAAAGGGTGGAGAAAAAGAAAATGTTTAATCCTTTAATTGTGAAAAACGTGTGGCGCATGACAAAGACGTGGGCTAAGAAAGACAACAGGATGGTGTGCCAGACAGCGCATCGTCCCATCGTCTTTTCTATTGTCTTTTTTGTGCACCACACGTTTTTATGATTATCACTACCAGCAAGTCTACTCTTACACCCTGTCAATTGAACTGTACATAAGTACTCCTATAGTTTTGACACGGTGTGGCATATTGATATAAGCTACAAATTACAAGGAAATTACCGTTGCTGTCTCTTCTGCCTGAGAGTGGTACCCTCTGCCTTTTAGAACGACGTTGATCTGCTTCATTAAATATGAAAAATTTAATCAGAATCAGGCCAGTAGCTTGCAGAAAAAAAAAGTGGGACATATATGGCCCAGTGACTCATGAGAATGTTTTCAAAAAGTGGGAAAACACAGTCTCATGAAGGCACCATCTCGGGATTGTGTAAACGGGTATTTTGGGATAAAAAGGCCAAAGCAAGTAGCAAAGAGTATCACTTCTCAAGTTGTGAAGATGAAAGCTGTGTGGTCATTTCAACAGAACACCACCTACCATTGTGCCTCTTATTAACTTTGCCTGAAAGCCCTCTAATTTGTTCCTGCAAGGCTTACTTTTACTCCACTGCATACATCAACCACTTTTTTTGTGTATTTGGCTGTCTTTGCTTATGGTGTTGAAATTTTCGAGTACAGATGCCCCTGAACATATGCCTTCTTTTCAAGGGGCATGCGATATCGAGAAAATATTTTGAAGCATCAATATTCGCAATCGTGCTGAGGAATGAGTGGGACAATTTCGCAGGGGATCGTTCCGATGCATTTATCAGTCAAGTTATTACGCAACTTTACAAAAATTCACTATGACTGGAAGCTAACGTTGCCTCTCTCAAAAACCAGAAAAAGAGGAACTCATCCAGCATATTTAATGATAGGTTTCCTGCAGACAAAGAAAGTCGGAAGTATGTGTTCCGCAGTTGCACAAAGGGTTAATGTTCCCTTATGTCTGCAGGAAGATAAAAACTCAGAAGCCATCATAAATAACTGACCGAAAGCCAACGCCACTGTAATACTACATCTACCCTTTGAAAGCGTGGTAAAAGAATTTTTCCCAAGACTACGAAGACTTGGGTACGATATGAGTTATTTAACATTACGCTAATTATAACGGGTGATGTGGGAGAAAAAATTTTCTGCAGACGGAAAAGTGGGACATAAGTGTTCTGCAGTCATACAAAGGATTAATGTGCGCTTATGTCTCCGAGCTCAACAATGCCTAAAAAAAAAGTTCCAACCACTTCTGAAGGAGCAGCATCATGCTCTCTGGGTGCTATCTGTAGCTACTGTGTAACACATCTATACTCAGTGACTTGACAGCGTTGTGGAAGCTACAGAAATGAAGCCCATGCCAGCTACCCCACAAAAAAAAGAAATAGTACCAAGTTTACTGATAATTTTCTCATTTGCTTTGCTGAAATAAATTTTGTTTTAATTATTATGAGATTTAAATTCACACATTCTTTGGAGTTCTGAGTGTTGTCAAAGCATCTCACAAATTTTAATATTTTTTATAAAATATATTTAACAGATAGTAATACATGAAAATTTCATGAAGCAAACAATGGCAGGTTGTCAAAAATGAGCTATGAAATGAACTACTATTTAAAATACCAGTATTTGTGGCAGAAATCAAATCGGACCAAAAAAAGTTGAGCGCCACATTTTAGAAGTAATCATACAACCATATCAAATCAAATCAAACTTTATTTCAGGAATGCATACATTTACATGAATAAAATTTTACAGTACAGAGGAGGTCCCGAAGTTAGAAAACTGTCGGGGGGACCTCCGTTAGAGAATAAGTCAAGTGCGATAACAATGCAGCAAGCAGTGAAAAACACTTTGTACGAATTAAACAAAGAATGGTTAAAATTTCATAACAAGGCAAAAAAAGTTCTGTGTAACAGCAAGTGGTATAGTGAGTAAAAGAAATACTAAAATTAGGAGTAAGGCCCGACGGCAGAGTTTAGAAAACACGTTTCGTGATGAGGTACTCTTTAAACATTTTGCGAAACGAATAGAATGTGGGAGATAACTTTATTTCAAGTGGTGTGTTGTTCCATACGGATACACCTGTAAATTTAAGAGTTAGTTTTCCATAATTGCTATGCACTTTAGGGAGAAGAAAATTGTGACAGGCTGAAAACCTGGTGTTATTAGTATTGACAAGATGTTGTGTGGATAGCCCTGAAACACATAGACCATGATAAATGAGGCGGTACATCAATATAGCGAACTTTAGAGTGAATAAAAGATTAATTGGAAGCACGGAAAAATAAATAAAGAGTGGCGTAGAAGGCGATTGAAATGGAGCGAAGGCGATCAGATGTAGTGCCCGTTTCTGAAGATGTAGAAGGGGCTCCAGGTGACTGGCATATGTATTACCCCAGGATGAAATGCAATAGGAAAGATGGCTATGAATATATGCATAGTATAATGATAAAATAATGCGTGACTGAAAATAAGGGCGGGCTTTAATGAGAACATGAATGCCAAAAGAAGCTTTTTTTAATATTGAGAGTACATGATAGTTATATTTCAAATGCTTGTCTAGTATTACGCCTAAGAATTTCACATGATCCGATACGGAAATAATATGGTTGTTAAGAGATACGGAAACTGGTGAGGGAAATGTGTTATGTGCGGATGAAAACACCACAAATGTAGTTTTAGAGGGATTCATATAAAGATGATTGTTAACACACCATTGATAAATATTACAGAGATCGGAGTTTAAGCTACTTTCAAGTTCAGCAGTTGTTTTCTGGGATGTAAAAATAGTAGTGTCATCGGCGTAAAGAAGACAGTTAGTATGGTTAAGGGAACTAGGTAGGTCGTTAATAAAAAGTAGGAATAGAAGAGGGCCTAAGATTGAACCTTGAGGGACGCCCATGGTAACTGGCTTAGCAGATGACGCAATGTTATTGACATAAACTACCTGTGAGCGATTTGTTAAGTAATTGCAAATGAACTGCAAAGCGGGACCCACAATTCCGAAAGATTCAAGTTTACACAGAAGGATCCGGTGGTTAATTGTGTCGAAAGCCTTCGTGAGGTCAATAAAAACTGCCCCAGTAAGTAATCCATCGTCTATGGCTTGTTTAATTCGGTCAGTAAAGCTGAGCAAGGCGAGCTCTGTCGAGTAGCCAGGTCGAAAACCAAATTGGTGGGGAGAGAGTAGGTTAAATTTAAGCAGATAGCACATCAAACGCAAGTAAAAAAGCTTTTCGATTACTTTGCTAAAGAAAGGAAGTACACAAATCGGACGGTAATTATTAGTTGACAAACGATCGCCCTTTTTGAAAACAGGTGTTATCTTTCCTACCTTTAAAGCATCAGGAAATGCACCTGCTTTGAACAATTTGTTAATTATTTCAGCTAAAATAGGAGACAGTTCACATGCCACGAGCTTTATCTTAGACGGGTGAATGGAATCTAAGCCTGGCCCTTTGGTTTTAAGAGATGACATGATTTGAAAGACTTCGTCTGCAGATGTAGGACGTAAGTAAAAAGACTGAGGTGAACGAGATAGAATGGGAAAATGAAGGTCAACTAGTGAATCGGGGGAATTTGATGCAAAAGTATCACTGAAAGCATTAGCGATATTGAGTGGCTCGGTAAGGGAACGTCCATCAACCGTTATTTTTGATAAGCATGTGGTCTCGCTGCTGTTCAAGAATTTTTTTATTAACTGCCAGTTTTTCCTGGTATCATTACCGTTCTTATCTATTTGTTTTTCATAATACTCGCGTTTGGCCCTCTTGAGCAGCATTGAAAGTAGATTTGAATATCTTTTAAAGCTCGTTTTTAGAGAGCTGTTTGAAGGCTGAGATTTTAATTTTTTTCGCATGTTTTCCTTTTTAGATATGGAATGCAAGAGACCAGGAGTTATCCATGGGTTTCTAGGTGTGCGAAACCAATGTATGACGGTACTTGTGGTTGTGCATTCTGCAATGAATGCGCTTGTTTTTGCCGAAAATTCATTAAACGCTTCCTCGCCACATTCTTCTTGTCTTGGTATGATGCTTATTTTTTATGGGAATACAGGCATCAAGACAGAAAAATACAGGATAGTGGTCGGTGAATAAATAGTCAATAACCCCGGACTTCGAATCAGTAAAGATATTTGACAGTACATGGTCGATTAATGTGTTAGACCCATTCATATCACATCTAGTCGGGGAGTGAATCAGAGATTGTAGGCTAAAACTAAGAAAACAGCGAACATATTCCAAGCAAACTGGAGTGTTAGTATCAAGGATATTTATGTTTACGTCACCGCAAATAATAATGTTTTTGTTTTCCAGGGTTAGAGTAGCAAGGATTCTTTCAAGCTGCATGCAAAACTCGGAATTCGAGGATGAGGGAGAACGGTAGATGGATGCAATGACTGTATGACGATTGTTCAATGGCAGAGCAGAAGATTCTACTTCAAGCCAAACAGACTCACAATTAATGTTGTCAAAAAACAGACCCTGACGGCGTTTGTATGGTATTGATGAAGTTATTAGGACTGCAGATCCGCCACCACGATTTGTGACACGGTGACAACATTCGGATTCATAGCCTGGCAAAGCATACAGATGCCCTTCGTCTGCCGACAGCCACGTTTCTGATAGGCAAATTACGGAAAATGAGTGTTCGACAATGGAAAGGAAGGCTACAAGGTCGTCATAATGCCCTCGAAGGCTATGAGTGTTAAAATGCACGAGCGAGAATGCGGGTGTTTGCTCAGGAAGATGTTTTGCTTCAGCGCAAGAGAGCATATTAGAAGCCATAATGAAACCAAAAGTGTTCCTTAATCAGTCGGCATGCCTACGATATGATTGTTAGGTCATCCGTGTCAGCGATGCGGTGCACTTTACTGTTGTCGGTTTTCCTAGCCTTGATAATACCGTTGTCTGTCCAGAGGTACTTCCAGTTTTTTTCTTTCTTTAGGGTCAGAGCCTGCGCGAACAGTCGTTTTTTTTTCTGGAGTGAGGTGGTCGTTGATAAAAATGGGCTCGTCTTTTTGAGATTGAAATCCAATGTTGGAAGTGTTTAAACGTGCCTTCCGTGCTTTTTCACAGAATTCGGCCCTCTTGGCTCTCGTACAGAATCGAGCAATTATGTGTGGTATTCCTTTCTTGACAGGGACACGATGAACGATGTCAATGTCCGCTGCCGCGACAGGGCATTTTGCTTTGTTCCCGATTTCCTGCACGATCTGAAGGCAGTTCTCATCCTTTCGGACGGGCACACCTCTTATTTCAACGTTGTTGGAGCGTGAATACTGTTCAAGTTCGCTAAGGCGTTTAGCCAACTCCTTGTTTTTAACCTTCAGGGACTTGTTTTCTTTGATCAGATTTTCGTTTTCCTTCTTCGCGCCTTCACAGATCTCATTCAGTAACTTCATACTTTCGCGCATCTCGGCCAGTTCAACTCGAAACACTTCGATTTCTTTCGCCAGCTCAGCGTTCGTCGGCATGTCTAAGGACTATCACAAACAACCTGAGGGCAGCAGTGTTTACGGCAAAAGAAGCTAGTTCAACAGAACGATAATTCAATTCACCAACCTGGGTAGGAAGAACGGGGTGAGTGGAGCGCGCACAAGCTGCAAACACTGCTGCAATACTGAGGGACGATGCGCCGCAGTCTTCTGTTATGTAGGCTTCTTGTCCAGGAAAGGGCAGGGCAGCCGGCGATGATATGATTCGACGGTGATGCAGTGGGCCGGTCATGCGCCGTAGGCTTGCGTCCACTGGAAGCTGGTCGCACGTGCCTTGCCGATCTCAGTGACCTGGGTAGGAAGAACGGGGTGAGTGGAGCGCGCACAAGCCGCAAACACTGCTGCAATACTGAGGGACGAT
The DNA here is from genome assembly GCA_013436015.1 of Rhipicephalus annulatus. Taxonomy (NCBI): domain Eukaryota; kingdom Metazoa; phylum Arthropoda; class Arachnida; order Ixodida; family Ixodidae; genus Rhipicephalus; species Rhipicephalus annulatus. The sequence goes on along the minus strand of WOVY01004568.1, from coordinate 174,593 downwards.
GCGCCGCAGTCTTCTGTTATGTAGGCTTCTTGTCCAGGAAAGGGCAGGGCAGACGGCGATGATATGATTCGACGGTGATGCAGTGGGCCGGTCATGCGCCGTAGGCTTGCGTCCACTGGAAGCTGGTCGCACATGCCTTGCCGATCTCAGTGACCTGGGTAGGAAGAACGGGGTGAGTGGAGCGCGCACAAGCCGCAAACACTGCTGCAATACTATAGCTGCTGCTAAAAAAGAAGTAGATAATCGGTATGAGATGAAAGCAATCGTGCTCATTTTCACATTTCACCACACTTGCTTGCATGTCTAGCTGAGAAAAAGAATGCAGCCAAATGAGCTATATACTTAATATGCCAACTCTTGCCACACAAACGAGATCAGACCTGATATTACTGCAGCACATTGGGATGATGGTACCCAGATTCTTTTCAGTTTCTTTCAAGCATTAGAAGTTCGTCATTCTCGTTTCTGAGTGTCATTTCAGAGCAGGTTTGGAGCAATTACTATCAAAAATTACTGCTTGGAGTAGCATGGAGCAGCGATTCTCTTTTAGCGCAGTTTGGAGCAATTCAAGCAGCAGTTCCGTCATTGGAAGTAATACGTAAAATGCTGTTATTGTTCACTTTGCAAGAATGCCTTCCCCCCTTTTTTTCTTAGCATTACCTTTTAAGCACGCCCATTTTCCAAAGCAAACATGGCGTTCATGAAGTAATAGATCAGTGTGCGGCTGCAAACGCTCTTTTTACTTCTCCAAGAAAAAGATACTCGTAATATGCAGCACTGAAATGTAAAATGAGCCATCGAAATGTTTGTCCCATTCACAGTTTTATGTATATAACTTTAAAAATGTTTACGATACGTAAGACATACTTGCGGGCTAGTTTGTTAGCAATTACGGCATATGGAAGCGCACGCCAGGTTACAGAACGAACACGCACACAAAGGGATGACACTCGACACTTGTGTTGTCCCTTTGTGTAGCCTGGTGTGCAATCCCATAGGCCTTAACAACGCGAGCGAGCAAAACCAAAATCAACCAAAAACTTAGAAGTACTTTTTGCTAATATAATTGGTACATAATTATGAGGGAAATTTTAGATGCCTAAAACACCACGAAAACGAAGAAGCACTGTGCTTCTTTGTTCCTTTTGAGGTGTTTTAGGCATCTAGAATTTTCCCTCATTCGAAAACTGCCCAACTTGCAGAGCAACACAAATGTGCAGAAGCCCCGCCTCCATAGCCTCTGCTCCAACATCAAAATAAGTTGTTGCTGAGTATACAAAAACCAAATTTCAATATTACCCCTCAATAAAGGTGTGATCGCAGTGCATATACTTTTTAACTGCAATAGTGACCATGAAACCTACCACTGGAAAAGCTGGTGCCACCATCGGCATGGAAACGACGTTATATGAGCACATAAAACTCTCTTATATAAGGGATCTTTTACAGAGTTTAAAGAAAGACTTTTTAATGAGGAGGCAATGTTTCACAGACACATGGCACCAAGAACCCCTATTTAGTTTTTTTTTTCTAAACATGCTTCCAAAAGCGTGAGAACAGCTTCGACAAACAGAACCAGGCAAGACAAAATTAGATATCTCAGCCTATTAAGTCTGTTCCCTCTATAACAATTGCATCTGTTGCTTTTTGCACGCATCCAGGTCTCTTTGGTTACCGACGTTAGTTACTGGTGCAGTGCCACGTTTCTTCAGACCGTGCATCTGATGTGCTCTGAATCTTCATGTAATATACCCGATGCATTCGACCTGCTCAGAGAGTTCACAAGGAAATACCAATTAAAGGGTGCTTTACGCCTTCTACGAGATAGTTTTATAAGCCCAGGCAACAGAATAATAAACATTTGCTAATTTATTCATAAGTTCATCACTGGTGGTGCCCACTGGTTTTGCGGCTACTCTTTTATGGTCGTGAAAGAGAGCGACGAACCCTGTTTCCAGAAAAGACTGCTTTTAAACAAGAGACCCCTCTCTGTTTTGTGCCTGAGGGCGAATCTCTTTTTCGGAGGAAGGCTGTTTGGCAAAGGTATGAGTGAAGGTTGGATTGTGAAATTTAACACTGGCTACAACTGGAAGTTGATAAACTCACTCAAAAGTCAATTTGCTTAGACAGACAGGCTGAGTAATATTTAGGCGAGTATAAGTTCGAGTAAGTCTTGTTGAGAAAAGTATTGCCGAGTCTGAGTGAGTTTCACCTTTTATTACCGGCCTATGGTTCTATCAATTGAACTTCAGCATTATGTCTGCTTAGGACTCTAAGTATATTCACGCACATTACGCACTAGCATCCATGCGCCACCTCAATATTTATTGATCAGAGACGCGAGTTAGAAGGAAGGCTCCCACCGCAAACTGTTTCTCTGGGAGCTCTTGATAAATATATGTGTCGTAAGTTACATGTTTAAATCACTGTTAACTCGTATGTAAACGTGCAAGACCAAAAGGCATATCACAAAGCCCCCATTATAAGGTATTTGGCAAGAGAGCATTGACACCATAACCGAAAAGCTAGTTTTACACTAACAGATTCACGGGTAGGCTCACCCAGGCTCAGGTCAAGCTGTGAGTGGGCTCAAATGTCTTTAACGACTTGTGGATACAACACGTGGTTGCAGTCAATGCTTCCGTGAGGACGATTTCTACATCTGCGTGGGGCTGCGATGCTCAGTGCGAAACAGAAAGCGCTCAATGCGTGCCAGAGCCTGCTGGCTGACTACTCATGCCTTGTTGCTAGCATAAACTGGCCCATATGCTGCCTACTTCCATATCGGCCCCAAAGTTATAGGTTGATATTCACTCCCGAATTCAAGTTGCCTTGCCCCATCCCAACCTCATTTGCTTTTTATGGAGCCGTATGTATTCCCATCCGAAAGAAATCATTCCAAAAGCGGGTACAAGAAGGTGCCAATTTCTTGTAATTTTTCAGACAAATATATTTCCAACAAGTACATTGCAATAGTATTGAAAGGTTGGCTAGTTGGTATGGATGCATTTTTAATTGAAGTGCAAGAACAACGAAGACAGGAAGAGTACAAACGAGTGCTGGGGGACACCTACAGTGATCGCTTGTGTTCCTTGTGCCTTATATTTTCGTTGTTCTTGCACTGTAACCAAAAATGTATTTCCAAAAAGCTTCGGCAACATGAAAAAACAGCTGTGTGTGTATACAGTCATAGATGCTTAATTATCCTGCGCCATGCCATCCCTTGATTAGGGCAAACCAGTACAAGAACATACTTTTTCAGGGATTGTCGGCATTTCATGAAATAAGCCTGTACGGGAATAGTATTCTCTAGCAGCATTTACGCGCAATGTGCACACTGTACAATTTCTGTAAACAGAAAGTGCCTGTAAACAACTTTATGCTTTTTCTTCATTCAAGGTTAATATTTTGACTGTAAAAACGCTTTTCGTTTGACATTATTCATAAAAATGACCATCAACACTTCCGCGTGATGTTTTTATCAAGTAGTGATAGCTGAATTTATGAAAAATGTGCGGACGCTGTCCTATTGAGTACAGAAACGAGGCGTATCTGTTAGGCGGTGACTTGGTAACTTTTGCCCCGAATACTATGATAGACTATGCTATGCTTTATGCCCTCTAATCCTCCTAAGACCATTTTTCACTCTCGCTTCCCTTTTCCATCCTTACTCTATGCGAAGCTATGCTGAGGGCTGCTTGGCAGATATCCGCTTTGCGAAATTTTCCGCTGATAGAGCTCCACTCTGCTGTAACGAAAAATCTCGACGCCTCCGTGGAACACGCAGCAGACTGTCACAGCGAAAGCTGGAAGGATGGCCTTTTTAAATGTTATTGCAACTAATACAAGTACACATGCAAGGTACTAACAAGGCCACTTTTGTTTTTTGAGCAGGTAACCGTGGACAAGCTAGAGCCCTGCCGTCACTAGTTACCCGCCTAATTCTTCCTTTCTTTGATAGTGCTAGAACACCAGAGTATTGCAATCTGTTTAGGTCATGATTGCCTGGCAGGTAAATGCACACAAAAATAGAGAAAAAGAATAAGCAATTATGATCAAGTAAAACAGACTGAATGCTGACATACAGACTCCTAGGAACCTACTTAAACTGGTGGAGCTGATCTTATGCCTTCATTTCTGTTATTGGTGCATGCGAACTACAATGTTTTTTTGTCCTCTCTACCCCAGCCAAATAAACTTGTATCAGTACATGCACATCGCCCTGTTTTACATGACAGTGTGTTCACCTTTGCAGCTTGCAGATGTTGGACAGCTGATGGTGCAAGGAGAATGCCAATATTTTCTTTTTACATTTCGCAACCATTCTTGAACACGCAATTTCCATCCAGAAGTGGCATGTGTTTTAGTCACCTGGTCATGTTGTTCCTGAAATGCTAATAAAAATTACAATGTGAAAATTTGCTTTGGTTTTTCTATTTAAAGATATTCAGATTGTATGTTGAGCTTTTACTATTACACATAGTAATCTCATACCGTTTATTACTGGTGAATGTAATGTCAAACACATTTGAATATGGTTTCAAAGTAAGCACAAGTGCCTAAATCTGTTACACCTTGTGAACTCAATACCAGTACGATGAATTTAGTGGCTGCTCAGGCCCAATGTTGTAATTCACCTGCTCTACGAGTATAGCAGGCATCAATGACAGATGAATTTGCAGGGTCCATGACAAAGGCTATTGTCATTCACCTCTCTTGCTATGTGCTTGGGCTGCTTTCTAGGTGGCGCTGGCTGCTTATGCTAGTGGTATTTTAATATAAACATTGCAAGAAATACACAACCGTTCAAATAGTTTTTTTTAAGGGAGATTGTGAAGCAGGTGCCCAGCCGGCATCTGTAAACAAATTTCGGCAGAGGACTGTGCCTGATGTCACATCTAATTCTCCAGCATGCTATGAGAATTTTGGCCTGGCGCATAGTGTAGTAAAAGCTCATTCATTCAAACTTTGTAATTAAAACTGGTGCCCTGCTCTCGGCACAGCCTTATGCATTTTCTATGGGGGGAAATTTCACATAATTTGAACATGACATTATCAACAACTGTTAATTCAAACTGGGAGACCCCTGGCTTTTGTCCACTTTTGCAGAAATCGGCATAGAGTGATCATCCGAATCTCTCAATACTTGTAAAACAAGTGTAGTAATTGATTTTCATGTCTGATTTTATGGTTGTAAATGTAGTTTGTCTTTTGCTACTGTGGTATGGGTGAAACGGCCTAGTCCGGCCATGTTTGCCTTAGCCATACTTTTTGGACAAATTTCACTATTGTTCTTAATAAATTAAGAAAGACTAAATCTTGATTGAATCAGCTCTGCTGTAAATAAATGTGTTTTGGAGCACAAAGAGCTTCGCATATTTTGGCACTAAGAGCTAATGGGGTGTATATGCATCTCTGTTTGTTGGTAGCATATCTATTCCCAAGCCGAAGTGCAACGCCAATAGCCATTAAATTTTTTCAGCCGGATTACCAAAGCTAGAATGGCCAGGACATAGACGCCATAAACGTGCGAGCTAACGACAAGCTGGATAGGTGGCGCCATCTAGCGGGGAAATAGCGAATCTGGTAATCACAGAATCGTTATTGCAGAAACATTGTGCATTGTACTTCTTCTGCAAAAACTGTACAGTGGTGTTGTTACAAATGAGTTACCTTTTTAATCATTTTCACCTCAAAAGCATTACGGGTAAACCAACGTGTTCATGACTGTGGTTGCACGAAGTGTCACGAGATGTCGATACCTTCGCTGCAGTAGATATAGTGTACTATAATATGTACACTATAAAGTAGGCTTGTATATTTATAGTGAACTAGATAAGGGTAGTGGGACGAGCGGAGAGCGAAAGCAAACAGCGGCGGCGAGATGAAACACATGAAAATCTTCGTGCGTGGTGTGATGGCGCCACTGTGCCTTTCTCCAGAAGCCTCAGCCCAGCGACACGCGTTTGACAAAAGGCACTTAAGATTGTAGTTGCTTGTGCGTGGTATTTTTGGTGGTGGTAACGATGAGTTAGACAGTAAAACCTCGGCGGAAGAATCATTTTTTTGTGCAAGGTTGTAAAACTGTGTATAACAGAATGAAACTGCTGCCAGCTGACTACACTGAATGTCTGGGCTGGTCGTTTGTACCCTTCAAAATATTTGTAGTACAGGGCTGGGCAGTTTCGCAATTCAGTAGTATCTCAGAGATACCTTCAATTCCTGTATCGAGATACGTTTGAAAAGCGTACTTGTATTAATGTTGTGAAATACTTTTTTTTTTTATCGAATGTATCGATACTGTAAAGACGTGGTTATCTTGGTACTCTTTTGTCGGGACTGAGTTGATGTGTATCTAATATCGAGAGAAAAGCTTGTATGCGTTTAGCTAGTCAAAAGCGCCCCACCAGTCGGTGACATATAGAGATCATCGAAGAATCCCCCACATGCACAAAATGTTCTATGAGATTAAGGATTCGATGCAACTGACGGCAGAATCGAGGAGGCTGTGCTGATGGTCTTGGATCTTGCTCAAGGCCGGTGAAACACAATCAATTTTTTTTAGGGGACAATTTTGGTATTTAGTAGCTATAACACGAAGTTGTGTTCACCTACAAGAATAGACAGCCTTTTCTATATCGCTAGTCTTGAATTGAAACTGAACTTGCACTCCGTCTACTAACAGTCTATTTTATGAGCTGCTCTTACTTTGATGTAATTAGTGTAAGCATTCCAAGCAAAACAGATTGACCATGTGTGTAATAAATAAATAAGAGCATACTTTACCTGTCATCAGTGGTGTTTGTTACTGAGTCAAGCGATACGGCTGACACCATTGCATTTCAATTATCTGCTGTGCATTTTTTTTGCAAGATTACCTTCAGAATATCTCGTTATGTCTTCTATAAATATTTCTCAGTACTTGTATTTTCATGCTTGCAGCACCAGTATTTAGATATTTGTACTTTCAGAATACTTTTATGAATGTCTCTGCCCAGCCCTGATTTATGCCAACAGACGTGCTTCATTGTCTCGGAGCTACACAGAAACAGTATTTCATAACATTGTGGCTCTCATGAAAAAAACTTGCTCTGCTTTAATGATATTTTATGTGACACTCACAAGAAAGAAACAAACACGAGAATTATTTCGCCTGTGCTATCACACATTTATGCTTGGAGAGAGAGCAAAAAAAAAACAAAAACAAGTTCAGGCAAATGACTTCAAAGTCTGTGTTTGTGTTCGCACATATAGCTTTTGAAGAGTGTCCTTGTATAAATTAAAATGGTTTAATGCATTCTTTCATTTTTTTATCTCTCAATGTTCTATTCTTTTTCTTTTTTTGCGAGTACAGCGTCAGCTGTGCAGTGCCGCATTCCGTTCTGTGTGAGTAGCCACGTGCAGTTCCAAAAACTTCCTCCCTGACAGGCTTGTCCCTAAAATCTCACGTCTACGAGCTTGCAAGACAAAAGTACTCGTTCTCTTTTTGTTGACTCAGTTTACAATTTGGCAATCAAAGGTCTAGCATCGGCATTAAACATATTGCATTCGTTATTTGAAAGTGCGACAAACAAGCGCCCTCTTCGGCGCGCTTCAGGATGGATGGATGGATTAATATCGCTGTACCCTTTAGATCGGGCGGCGGCTAACGCCACCTAGCCGTAATACATAGTAAACCAAAAACTAGGTCTATCTTTTTTTTTTAAATAGTGTAGCAGAGGACTGGTACTTTGCAGTGAAGGGTTTAATTTTCACTCGTTCCTTGACTTTCGCCACCAATAAGATAACATCCTTCTAGTTAATTCTACCCGCAAAGTCTATTTTGCCTTCCCTGTCCTTTAAACACCAATAGTTTGAACTCTGAGCCATCATCCTGAACCATAGGGTGAAGCCCTTTGCAGAACATTATCAACTATTTGGCAGTTTCATCCTCCTCTCCACGCGCACTGCATATCATGTCTACCCCTTTTTATTTGGCCGATATGTCTTGGTTCGCAATACTCCCGTCCTGGCCTCAAAAAGTAGAGAACTACCCCGAGTATTATCATAAATCCTGTCCTTTTCAATTTCCTGCTTAAAAGATAGATCTCTAGTGTGGACTTCTTAATCATGCCAATTCTCCACATATCGGTCTCCGTTTCCTTCACTTTCTTCTTAACCGATAGTTCTTTTTGGTTTGGCCACCTGCTGTTTTATAAGTATTTACCAGTCAATCTCCTGGTTCGCTTCCTCCATTTTGTATCGACATTCTTCATGTACAAGAAGCTGAGAACCTTCCTAGCCCAACGCTCCTCCCCCATTTCTCTCAATCGCTTCTCAAATTTTATCTTGCTGCTAGCTTCCCTGCCCTCAAATGATGTCCATCCCATATCACCTTGTACTCCCTGATTTGGTGTTCCAGTGAGCTCCTAAAGCAAGCCTAGCTATTTCATGTTGCTTAATTTCTAATCTTGCTGGAACTTCTGATTCCATGCACAAGATTGCATTGCCGAGCATCAGACCAGGAACCGTGACCTCTTTCCATATTCCTCTCACAACATCATATCTAGTATCATTCCACAGTGCCCTATTTTTCATCACTGCTGCATTGCTGTTACCTTTAGTCGTTATGCATATTTCGTGTTCTCTTAGGTAGTCGGTCTCATTGCTTATTCGTGCTCCCAGGTATTTGTATTTATCTGTTATTTCTTGTGTGACCTTCTTTATCCTAAGATCACTACCTTCAATATCAGTAAAAATCTTGACTGCTGATTTTTCCTTACTGAATCTGAAATTCAACCTCTCACATTACCGCAGATGTCCATTATCTTTGCAAATCTTCCTTGTTGTCGGCCATTAGCACAATATCATCAGTGTACATCAATGCTGGTACTGCCTGTTCAATGAGTTTTCCTTGTTCGACGAAAAAGATGTTGAAGCCAAGTCCACTTCCCTCTAATTTGGCCCCTAATCCTTCTAGGTACATCATGAATAACAAGGGTGACAGAAGACACCCCAGCCTAATCCCCAATGTCACTGTAACTACCTTGTTACTTTTATAGATATCCTTTAAAAGATTAGTGACACCATCTTCCACTCCTAGTGTGCCCAGTATTCCCCTCAAGTCCTCTTGAACCACCCTATCAGACGCTCCCTTGATATCCAAAAATGCTAGCCACAGAGGCCTGTGTTCCTTGTCTGCTACTTCGATGCACTGCGTCAGTGAAAACAGATTGTCTTCCAACCTCCTGTGTTTCCGAAACCCATTCTGCAGTTCCCCCAGCACCCTCTCATCCTCTATCCATGCCTGCAGTCTTTTCATTATAATCTGCGTCGCCAGCCTGTAGACCGCTGATGTCACCGTTATAGGACGGTAATTGTTTATGTCAGCTTTGTCCCCCTTTCCTTTATATATCATGCTCATCCTGCTAAGTTTTCACCCATCGGGGACTTCGCCATCGATTATTGTTTTGCTCACTGCCTCTCTCAAAGTCTGCTAAGACTTCGGACCCACTGTCTTTATCAGCATAATTGGAATGCATCTCGGCCTGTTGATGTACTACTAGGAACCCTCTTTTCAGCCCTTTCCCACTCTCGTTGTGAAAATGGAGCCATTGCGCCACTTGATCCATCTTTGTCTATTGTGGCGCATAAGGCACTTCTTTGTTGAAATTTTTCTGTCACCCTTGTTCTTATATATTCAATAGCTTTGTCCCCTTCTAGCCTAGCACCTTGGGCTATAGTTTTAAACCTCTGCTCCAGACTTGTCTCATTTCTGAGAGAGTTTAGATGACTCCAAAATTATGCAGCTGCCTTTCTATCCTTTTTATGCACTTCTGCCAGCCACTGAGCCCCCTTTGTTCTAATCTTTTCATCAATCAAAAGGAATGCTTCCCTTCTACCGTTTAGAAAGATGTCCCATTTTCTTTCAACGTAATCTGGCAGTTCACCCCGCTGCTTAGCATGTTTGTGTTCCCTAGAGGCTTTCTTACGTTTTGCTATGGCTCTCTTGACTTCCTCATCCCACCAACTCTTGGGTTTGTGTCTTCTTCTCCGGGGTGACTTGTCACATGTCTTAGCAAGCTCTAGCTCAAACAGCCTAATTAGATTCGTGTATTTCCACACCTTTATTATCCTCAGTGATTACTTTCTCAATTTGCTTAGTAGCTATTTCTATTTACCTTTCTGAATAAAAATTTTGCTGTAGTTGCTCATCTTGTCTCCTTCCCACTTTCACTACTCTTCCAAAACTTAGCTTGATGCGTTTGTGATCACTACCCAGACTTCTGGAGCCACATTCATCTATGTGCATTCCCCTGAGCCTATCATACATCCTATGTGACATCAAAGCATAATCTATCATCGACTGCAGCCTTCCTACCTCCCATGTTATTTGCCCTTCACACTTCTGAGTACTGTTGCAGGAGAAAGGTGCCGCAGTGCTGCATAGTGGTTTCCGTAAAAACGGCCTCACCGGGAGGTTCGTGCTCGTCCCACTACTCCTATCTAGAGTTACTGTATATGCTACCTTTAGCATAAACAGTAACTCTAACCCTATCTAGTTCACTTTATTATTTTTCACCCTTTTGCGCATACGAGCATACTGCACGCGATAAAAGAATGTCTCACGATTTTGCCACAACGATCATTCAATGCTATCTAAGTTAAAAGCATATTTTATGCAGTTAGCATCATCATTTGTCATTTGCGAAAACGTAAAGGTATGTGCATTTACGTACGTACGTAAACGTATAAGAAGCTAGAACGTTAAAAGATATTTGTTCCAATATGACTGTAAACGTAAATCGGTATCTGGTAACACCTTAACATAAAGAAGTATCCGTACTAGCTAAAACTCCCTAACGAGTTAACACTGGTGCTTCACCTGGAAAAAAGAAACCTGCTTGGCCGTTCGTTTTTTCTTCATGGGTGGTATCGTCCTACCGTGCGCCTACCGTATACGACTGGCACTTGGACTGTTTGGACCTCAGTACGCAGCTTCCCTATTTCCCGCTAGGTATCACATGATTTGCTGGAGGATATATGTGTGTGTGTGTGCGTGTGTGTGTTTACTGTGTACATATACAAGTTAAATTTCTCCAAACAAGATGCACCACTTTCTGTCTGACACTTAATGATAGAACTACGCTTATAATACGAAACATCATCATAAATTTGCTGGCTTACAATGGCGTTACGAAAAGAGAGTAGTTGGAAAGCGACACAATTTAAGTTGTCGATTCAAAATGAGAACTGGTTACTATGAATTTACGCAGATTAACAGATGGGCTACATATACAATTGGCACTTGTTAATAAGTTTCTGTGTTATTTGTAATATGTTTATTGTGTAATAAGCCTTTCAGAAAGCAATAATTAATATCTTCTGCAAAACTGGCATGATGAAACTGAGTCGTCACCGATTATGCTTGTGACAATATTACTTGTTTCTTGTGAAACAATCTAACGCATGTAGGCTCATATGATGAACACTGTGCTCTGGATGTCGTAGAGACTGCCTAAAAAATGAGCGTATGATTTAATCGCAGTTCTGATACTTTTCCTCTCTTTGCAGTTAGCCAGCAGCCACTTATGATGTAGCGCAGCTCAAAGCGCTGCTTGGGTGAGAATCTAGGCTGATCCATGTGAATTACGATTGTTTTTTATGTGTGTGTGTGGGGGGGTCGGCACGTTCTTGAAACAGTGAACGTCGCAACGCGATTTCGGCGTGCCTTCAATTCACTCGTGCACCGTGGCGCTTACCAGATGTGCATACACTGATAAAAGCACAGAAACGCATTAAATGTGCTAAAAATGAGCAAGTACATACAGCTTGGTGGCGCGGAAGTTTTCGAGCAGGGCAGGAACACAGGACAGACGGCAGAGTGAGAAACAGGGGAAGCAAACAGGGACATCATCACAAACAGGAAGCCAGCAATTGGAGCGTAGAACGGTCCTATTGCTCGGGGACTCTAACGTGGCCAGGGTTAGCGATGGCGTCTTCACGACAGTGAACGACGTAACTTAGAAGTGCGGCAGCTTGGGCTAGTTGGTATGGCATGACGATAGTTATAGCGCGAGAACAAAACGACGACACAGAGACAAGAAGGACACGCTCGTGTCTTCCGTGTCCTTCCTGTCTCTGTGTCGTAGTTTTGTTCTCGCGCTATAACTATCGTCGTGAACGAAGATGGGAGCGTGAGAGTGGAGGCCCAGCCAGGGAAGGGCGTAGTGGATGCACTGGCCAAAGCTCAGGAGGTTGTAGAGGACAGCATGGAGGGCGAAAATCTCGTCATTATTTATGCTGGGCTTAACTATATGTTGAAGGGCAAGGATCAGAACCTTCAGAGACAGAGGATGGGATGCGTAAGCTCCGAGAAGCCTCTGGGAGTGTGCATGTGACCATATGCACAGTCTTAGAAGTCTGGGGGCAGTCTTATGGGATTGAAAGAAAGGTAGTGGAGGCCAACTGTGTGATCAAGGGTATGAGCTGGCAACTCGGATACAGCGTACTGAAAGTGAACCATAACATGTACGTGCCCGGGGCTCGCCCCTTTGCACAGGATTGCATTCAGTGTAGTGGTGCGACAGGCAGGAGGGTTAGGAATAGGATGGGTCGTCAAGCCGCAGCTTTTTTAGGGGGACCCAGAGCCTTGAAGCCAGCAGTGTAGGCAAGGACGGTTCTAAAGGGGCACAAATATTCAAGCCACATGGAGTCCATAGGAGAAGAAATCGACGTAAGCACAAGGGCCGAGCTAAATCATATGTAGGCTATATAACATGCTGGGTGGCAGGATTAGGTTAAAGTGGGAAGAAATAGAAGAGCATTTCAGGGAGGAGGAGCTGATGGTATATGGGGTTGTGGAGACACATCTTCGGGACATGGAGCAACCACCTTGCAATCTGGACTACGTATAGGAATATTGCAATACAACAGAAGGCAGCAAAAAGGGGAGTGGAATTGGTGCATTCATACATAAAAGTATGGCTTGGCAAAAAGTCAAGCAGGGATGCATGGAACATTTATGGTTAAGAGGGAAAGTAGCTGGGCAGATGACACTCCTTGGTTTGGTGTACTTGTGGACGGGAGCAAAGGCCAGAGAGGAAAACTAGGCAATGCTGGAGTGTATATCAAAGGACACTGAGGAATTAGGAGGAGAGTGCGAGATAATTATACTAGGACATATGAATGCACACATAGAAGATATAAATGGGTATGCTGAACCAACAGGCAAAATTATCATGGATATGTGGGAAAGGTATGATTTGATCATTTGCAACAGTACTGAGAAGTGTGAAGGGCAAATAACATGGGAGGTAGGAAGGCTGCAGTTGAGGATAGATTACGCACTGACGTCACATAGGATGTATGTTAAGCTCAGGGGAATGTACATAGATGAAGGTGGCTCCAGAAGTGTGGGTAGTGATCACAAATGTATCAAGCTAAGTTTTGGAAGAGCAGTGAAAGTGGGAAGGAGACAGGATGAGCAACAACAGGAAAATTTTTATTCAGAAAGGCAAATAGAAATAGCTACTAAACAAATTGAGAAAGTAATCACTGAGGATAATAAAACAGTGTGGAAATACACGAATCTAATTAGAGTGTTCCAGTTAGAGCTTGCTAAGACATGTGACAAGTCACCCCGGAAAAGAAGACACAAACCCAAGAGTTGGTGGCATGACGAAGTTAAGAGAGCCATAGCAAAACGTAAGGAAGCCTCAGGGAACACAGACGTGCTAAGCAGCGGGCTAAACCGACAAATGATGTTGAATGAAAATGGGACATATTTCTAAGCTCTAGAAGGGAAGCATCCCTTCTGATTAATGAAAAGTTGAGAAGAGAGGGGGCTCAGTGGCTGGCAGAAGTACATAAAAAGGATAGAAAGGCAGCTGCAAAATTTCGGAACCATCTAAACTCCCTAAGAAATGAGACAAGCCTAGAACAGAGGTTTATAACTACAGCTCAAGGTGCTAGGCTAGAAGGGGTCAAAACTATTGAATATATGAGAACAAGGGTGACAGAAAATTTTCTACAAAGAAGTGCTTTATGCACCACAATATACAAGGATGGATCAAGTGGCACAATGGCTACATTTTCACAACGAGAGTGGGAAAGGGCTGAGAAGAGGGTTCCTAGTAGTACATCAACAGGCCCAGATGGCATTCTAATTATGCTGATAAAGACATTGGGTCCGAAATCTAAACAGACTTTGAGAGAGGCAGTGAGCAAAACAATAATCGATGGTGAAGGCCCCGATGGATGCAAACTTAGCAGGATGAGCATGATCTATAAAGGAAAGGGGGACAAAGCTGACATAAACAACTACCTTCCTGTAACAGTGACATGAGTGGTCTACAGGCTGGCGATGCAGATTACAAAGGAAAGATTGCAGGCATGGATAGAGGATGAGGTGCTGCTCTGGGAACTGCAGAATGGGTTTCGGAAATACAGGAGGTTGGAAGACAATCTGTTCTCACTGAGGCAGTGCGTCGAAATAGCAGAAAAGGAACACAGGCCCCTGTAGCAAGCATTTTGGATATCAAGGGAGCGTACGATAGCGTGGTTCAAGAGGACTTGTGGGGAATACTGGGCACACTATGTGTGGAAGATGGAGTCGCTAATCTTTTAAAGGATATCCTTAAAAGTAACTAGGTTGTTATAAAGTCGTAAAAACAGATATCCAAGCCCCCAGAGGTGAAACCGAGGCTTAGCCAGGGGTGTCCTCTGTCGCCCTTGTTATTCTTGATGTACCTACAAGGATTAGAGTCCAAATTAGAAGGAAGTGGATTTGGCTTCAACCTCTTTTTCGTTGAACAAGGAAAACTCATATAACGGGCACTACCAGCATTGATGTACGCAGATGATATAGTGCTAATGGCCGACAACAAAGAAGATTTGCAAAGATTGATGGACATCTGTGGTAATGAGAAAGATGGGTTAGATTTCAGATTCAGTAAGAAAAAATCAGCAGTCATGATTTTTAATGATAATGAAGGTAGTGAGCTCAAGATACAGGAGGTCACGCTAGAGATAACAGATAAATAGAAATATCTTGGCGTTGTTACGAAGGCGCGACGCCAACATGGTCCCGAAGGTGCCACTAGCTCCGAACTCCTCCGCTAAGGCCACCAGCCGTTTGGTAGCGTACTCCTCCGCTAAGGCCACCAGCCATTTGGTAGCGTGTGTTACTCAGGTCGCAACTGCTTCTGCGCAGAGCTGATAGACAATTGGACGAGACGACGGTGAGTTAAGGCAATGCCTTATCAGGAGTGGCCAATGACCGATGATTGGAAACAGCTTGGATTTTCATAGGCTTCTGTTATCATTGGCCAATGCCCGGACAGCGTGACAGAAAGGGGCATAGCTTACAAGCAAAATATGGGTTAGATGGTAGCGAAAGCTTCAAATCTTTTTTTTTAAGTTGCGTTTCTCTTAGTTGCTTGCCCTTCTCAATAATTAGAACGAAACAGATGTATTGGAAAAAAGCATTGATATTTTACATGGAGGCCAAGGACACATACCGTGGTTGCTGGCCAATGCTCACAGAATTTGCCTGTTCATCAAGCCGACTTGCTTTTGTGTATTATATACTATTCGACGGAAATTCGTGGCATGCAAGCACGTACAAGCGGTAAAAAAGTAAAGCGGTTAGAGCCGATGTGTCCGTTAATTTGGTCACTTTGTCGTAAGTCAGACGAACAGCTATCGAATAGCCAAGGACGCTCATTTATTCCAGTCATTAATTCAGTTCGCACTGGCTTCTCTACGGAATACCTCTTTTTTCTTTTCATCCAAAGGACCGAAGTGTACCAGTAAGTGCACAGTGTGGCCACAGAACACCTACCAGTTTAGAAAACGGAAACTGTACCTTTGGGCAGTTGTATCAAAATAACATGCAAATAAGTAGCGGCGGCATACTGATCTGCAATACCGTGAGGCGAGATGGCACTAGTAGTACTATCATCATCAATAAACAGAACCATTTTTTTGTTGCAGGTGGGGGGGAAGGGGGCACGGCTGGTTCGCGCTGCTCGCTTCTTCTGTTTTTTTTTTTCTTTCGTTGCCCAATTGCGTTTCGCGTCTGTAGTTATCGCCAGAGGACCTAGCTGGCCTCGACTGGCAAAAACAACGTCAATCAAGTAAGGTTTGCATCGTTTATTGCGAGTGTCCAAGCCAGTACAATCAATGTATACGGTCGGGTCCGAACAAAACAAGTCATTCATACATATCGAAAGCTTTCAACCCATGCGTAAGGACTCTTGAAAGCTAACAAGTATATGCATATAACTGAACATCGAAGTCGCTGAATGAACGTCGCTCTCATTGTGTTGCGGCGCTCGAGTTTAATAGCGTGGCTTCAGGACAAGGGTCCGATTCCGCCGTTAGATGCGGCGCTTGCCCCGTAGTGTTGATCTTGAAGCGAATGCATGATGTAGAATTGGGAAGGAAACTTGCACATTGCCGATAGATAGCTCGCGCAGTTAGAGCAATGTAGCTTTGCTAAATTTGTTAAATAAGCAATTGTGGATGCAAGCATTTCTGAATCTTTCTCGCTCTGCAATGCAACATTGAGTACTTCACAATTCTGCAATGTCGCGTTGTGTCGAGAGGATAGGCACTAGTTTTAGTACTCAGCCGTGAGCTCATATCATAGGTATTATGTATTTAGGGGATGGGCCTAAAAATATTTCAGGCTGGCTACATTTATTGTTAGAGTTAAATTACACAGTTACCACAGCTAGAATTTCTCGTCGCAGGTAATGACCAGTCTGCTGAGTATGCAGCAAACATGTATGCTAAAGGGACACTTATGAGGTGTGTGCATTCCAATGGAAAAGGCCCAATTCTAAGAAAATAAGCTTCAGGTATGCATTGTACAATTTTGTTGTCTGTACATCTTTGTTGGTACTCTTACATCACACTATCTGCTCAGCCCTGAGCACAATCTCTTTTTTTTGCATAGACATATCCATAGAACTTGAGTACTCTCTTGCAAGCAAGCACTCCTGAAACCAATTGGTGGTACATGATGTGAATCTGTCCGAATACTGGATCAATAAAGGACACATTTATTACACACTTGTTATTGTGTTTACTTATTCAGTATACTTGTGCTTGAAAATAAAGTTGTTTTCTCCCTGCTACTTTTAGAGGTTAGGACTTGAAATACGTACTATCTTGCAGTGTGGCTGTAGATAAGTGAAGATCATGTATGTTTCAACTACCTGTGCGATTTCCTAGATTTTTTTTCATGACCGTAGTGCACAGAATTTCACTTCGTAAAGGAAGACACTATAGTTATGACAACCTAATTTAAACAGAAGCAGATGTGCACAAAGAAATCTGGAACGTTTTTCTGCCAAAAAAAAACGGTACCACATGCAATGAACACAATCTTGCTCTTCATGACAGCATTCACGTCTTTGAGGAAGCTGTGCTGCAACTGCTCATCACCTTTATGATTTAGTATTTTAGGAGCTCATCGAACATATGTTCACAGCTAAAGCGATTGAGTGCAGTCTTATGAGCTTTGGTGCATATTTTTGTAAACTTGTATGAGCTAAACACAGTTAATTCAGACAAAAAGTTCTGGGTGTTGTTGGTAAACTGTCACAAGGCACAACTAAATGTCGGAACGCCTGTTAATGACCCTCACTGCGGGGTTGATCATTTCGCAATTAATAATTTCCGATGATTCACATGCCAACTATGAAGCGATCGTGAGTCGTACAGTAGTGGGCAAATTTAGATTGATTCTGGCTTCCAGGGGTTCAAACAAATGACATTGCAGCCTCACAGGAGACAAGACTGCTTGTCGAAAAATTTGCTTTGACCCCTAATGTTGACATATTTCTCATATTTTCAAGCTTCCATCTTTTAAGGGTCAGTTTAGTTTACCTGCACCAATCTGAACTGGTCACAGTTGTGCACGAGAAGTTTAGAACTTGTGTGGTAGGAGTTGAGCTGTGCGGCATCACAAGTGAATGACAAGGTGTCGACAAGGTGGAATCCTCATTTTTGTTCGCTGAATTTAATAAGGTGCAAACATCTTGGCAAAACACGCCGCATTTGTAGAGGTGGGTACAGTACCTACGTCTAATGCTATGTTGTTTGTTAAGCTGTGCGAGCGGATGCACCAAAGCAGCGCCGTCAGAGCAGAAGGTACAGGAAAGTCATGAAATAGTTTTGGTGCTATACCTCTCCTGCGCTTTTTGAAATTAATGGCAAGATTTAGAAGATGCTATTGCATCGCCACTGAAACGAATGGTGAGGTGCAGCACTTTGTAAAATGGATCGTGTGGTGCAGGCGAATCGAACAAACCCTTAAGCACACAAGCGTCTTAGCGTTTCACCCCCATCGAAATACGGTTACAGTAGCTGGGATCAAACAGTGTGTTGTTGAGCTCATCAGTGCCACACAATCTAACTAATAGTGTTACAGTTTCAACATTATTGAAATGTAGATTCCATGCCACGGTAAGCAGGGAATGCTTGTAGCCAATCTAAAGCACCTCTCCACGACATATGCGGTAAAACATTCACAAATACAGCATTACATGTGTGAGGTTAGAGATGACCTGTTGTAGTGGACATTCAGATGTTTCAACGTGCTTGCAGAGTGGACATGCGAGGGTAGTCATTTGCATGGCAGTCTGGAAAAAGAAGTAACATCACCAGATATCAATGCATGAAATCAATGCATAATCAATGCATGAAATTTTCCAAAGTAAACAAATAAACTAAGTTAATTAGTTAACGGCAGTATTTTATACGTATATGTGGTGGTACCTCATGACACGTATATCACTCAGGGCTACTTCTTTACAAGGCATGTCATGTAGCTGGTTCCTTGCCCATTGCACACATTTGCTTCCATGTCAGGTGGGCCAGGAGGCTGTGGCAGAAAAAGAAGTATTTCTCAATTATGTGACGCTTCCTTTGTCACACTATAGCAAAACCAGACCCATAATTATGTGATGTTTCTCAAACGCGACTGCAGTAAACTATTAACTAGTAGGTTTTTTGTACTACTATATGGGCTAGCTAAGAAGACGCAAGCGAGGCGACAATGATTTATTTGCCTTCATTTAACGCAACTGCCTGGTTGGTGTTACCTAGTGATATATTTTCAGAATTAACTATTGAGTCAGCGACTCGTTCCCACGTGAAGCCATGCACGCCGCAAGTAACGCACGTTTTTCCGGTTACAGATTGAGACGTTCAACAATTGTAAAATTTAATACTGCACTGCGCTGCCACCGTGTGACGCCTACGCAGTCATTGGCAAAAAAAGCTACATATGTTAAAATGAACCAACTAGCACCGCAAGCAATCATCCTTAAAAAAACTCAAGTGGTTTCTACTCACCGGCCCGGGCTTGCAACGGGTGTTCATCCGATGAAAGCTTCAACGGTCGCTTCGTTCCCCGAAAGTCACTCGAATTCCCTTCGCGAAAGCATTTGAACGAGTCAAAATAAACAGAATGAGAAAGAATGTGTCGGTCGGCAGAGGCTCGAAATATTTACAGCGAAACGAAACATTCCGAGACACATCCGAACGTACAGCGAGCCGTTACCTGCCGTTTCAATTGTTGGCCGCCAAAAACTTTGAAATGAGGATAATGACGTCGATAGGCTGCCACTAACATCAAGTCAGCTGGAGCAAAAACTATTACAAGAAGTTGATGACGCAGCACATGTTAAAAAAAAACTACTTGCTAGAAAAACAAAATGTTTTTTATGTGCTGCGGTACGCAAACATGTAGCATTTGATCATTTTAAAATAAAACTTGGCCCCGACTTTCACCGTGGCCCCGACGAAGGCGCCTCTACAAGAAAGTGCAATAGCGCGAGTGGTGAGAGAAGTTAGTAGATCCACTCTGGGTGTTTGAAGCAGAAACGCGCCGCGGTTGATTTTTTCGCCCCTACAGGTGAGCACTTGAACTTGAGAGTTTCCGGGGCCTGGTGTGGCGTTTAAACTGCACACTTTTTACCGCGCTCGCGCCGTTTGGCCCAAGCACAGCCCTACTGCGCTTAAGAAAAATAGTTCACCAAAGCATCCAGACAGGCAATTTTCAGAAGCCCACAAACTGGACAGGCAGTAAAGCACTTACGTAATTGTACAAATCTGATCAAAAATATGGCAATTAATTTAGCCTTATGCCAGTGTACACGCATGCACCGTTTATGCTCGCTTCCGCATTCCACCGCGTGTTACGTGTATGACTGCGCGCCGTCTTCACCTCGTTCGCACGTTGTATGGATGGCGCGGCCGTCACAGCCGTGCAGCGACGTGCTGTTTATTCAAGTTGAAATGGGAGGTGAGTAAATATCAGTAGTACTTGTATTTGCCCTTGTTCTCACAGTCCCATATGCGAATTGGCAGTCAGGTTTGCGGCGGCGAAAATAGCGCATGTGTTAAGAAGCAGGCGCTGCGTAGTCCTAGCTCGTCTCGGCGAGATTGCACCTAGCCAACGCCTCCTAGGTTTCCCGTGCCTGCCGGATGAGCGCGAAACGCCGGTTATCTATGGCGGCGCTGCTTACGTAGGAATAAGGGTCTTTGTACTTGGCCTTTGAGATCGGCAATTTTGACGTTTGCTACTAATTTCAAAAGATGCCTTGTATTAAAAAAAGTTGCTTGCTGAATGACGGCGTCACCTACGTAGGGTTATTTTTTGTTGCATATAGTTTCCAAAAACGTAAAAACCTATTTGAAGACACCATTTCTTGTTCGATTCTAACGGGGCTACCTGTCGCTGACGATGAGTGCATTTCTCTAATGCGCCATGCAATTTAGGTTTGATGCTAGTGCTTTATTAATTAATTCAAAATTTTAAAATTGTGCGTGCGGTAATACTTAAAAGGTAAAATAGATGTGAAGGCTGGTGCCGAATGCGAGAAAGTCATGGGTCTACCATTCAAATTCAGCCGCGCCTGTATTATTTTTTCTTTACGTAATGCTTTGACGCAGCAAGGTTCCTCGGTGTTGTTGGGTCTACTTTAGTGAAATTCTACTTTTGAAAAAAAAATGTTATGATAAAATTTTAGCTTCAGCGACTTCGGGATTTCATTTATTAATATTGAGAAAGTTGTCATTTCAGATATTGGCGCAGTTGGAAAGTTGTGGTTGGTCAATAAGTACGCAACGTTGGCGAGTGATGCTATTATCAATGTAATGCATTTTTTAAGAATTTTCATTGTATAATCTGTTGTAAATGATCTATCAGCTAAATGTATTATTAGTAACGTATATCTGTTCTAATTTCTTGCATGGAGTGCCACTTGTCAGACTATTTATAATTTACACAGAAACACACGATTCTTTCAGTTGTCCAACAAAAACTTCATGAAATTTACACCAAAAAATGCTGTTTACAAGTAATAATTGGAGGTAAATACTTACTGGGGTTTGTGAATTTTATTCACATTTTTCTGCAACGAAGGCATACTTTTGCCAGTCCTACAAGTACATCGTAGAATGTGAAATGAATATATTGATGAATTGATGTTGTTTTGTTATGACAAGATTAACCTTCTGTTGCACTACAACCACTGCATATAGTAGAGACTTTTTCAAAGCTTCTAAACATGTTACATTTATCAACTTTCTAATTTATGTATTGCTTTTTTTTACAGGTCAGCCATTTGTTCCTAGAAAATGTCAGCAGTGCTGAATACGCCGTGCACGGAAAGCTCCATCATATACATAGTGTGCACGTGCGTCACACAGCGCCCCTTCGTCACTTCCGAAATGTGCTGCTGACATGCCTGGGTACCTACCAACTCCTTCGCCTACCGCTCCCGTGTTGTCTCCTCGTGCTTGCGCCCATTTAGTTTTGCCTCACGATGAAAGTTTGAGGGCTGCTAGTGAGGCAAGTTGATTTAGTAGTCCCTGAAGAGGGAGCAGAGCTTCGGGGCGTTTCTTCGCCGAAAGTTATTACCCAAAATTGAGAACGTGCAATGTGATTTTCCGAAAAGTACCGGCGTGTTTGGCTGGCGCGGATTAACAAAAAAGCTACTTGAAGAAACTCGGTGATATTTCCGTCTTCAGGTGTCGCTTCATTTCGGGTAGGTGCTATAGCCAAGCACTTACCTGCAAACAGAGATAGCTTACCAAGATACAGATGTACATACAAACTTGTCCGCGACTACTGCGTGCACAATCAGAGTGTCAGAGAGGCGGTTAAAGTCATGAAGGCGATCACGGAAATTCGGGCATTGCATTGAAACAAACTGAAACAAATGCGAAACAATATTGCTTCACTTTCAGGTATAACCGATCGGTTCGAGTTGGGGGGTCAGGATTTTAAAAAGTTGTCAATTAATTCCCTAACACGGTCCCATCATTTTCAGGGACTCCACTGTACATTAGCGTACAAAAAAGTAAAATACAAGGTGAAAAATGTGTCAAAACATACGCGAAAAAAAAAGTGATAACTGGCATTACTGCAGCATGCACCACATGAAGTCTCCATCTGCCTCGCATAATATTTTTCTCGGCTGTTTCCACAAATTTCAATCAAATAGACTCAACATCAGCACTGTTTAAAACACTTGGGGGGGATGCTGCTACGTTGGTGGCGTGGGCCGCAGCAATATATTAATATTATATCTCTTGTAAACTTGCCTAGCTCTGCACGACTCGTTTCCGATGGGAGCGGCTGCGCTTCGCTCATCCACTGTTAAAATTGTGGCTCGAGAGACTTTGGGCTCTCACTTGTTCTTGGACCATGCGATTTGTGGTGTTTGTGGGGAAAGCGAGATAATGGGCCCTCGTAGGTCGTGGCGGGCAGCCGGTGTAGGTGGTGTACTGGTATACGTGTCGCACATCTTGATTTTCTGGTCTTGTATCGAGTGAATAAACGAGGCCTTCCTGATCCGATGAGCTCGTTAAAGTACGACAACAAAAAACCACAATGCTTCTCTTTCAACATCGTGCACAGCAACAGAAGACGAGCCCCCAACAAACTGCGCTGCAGCACGCGAACTGCTGCAGGTACCCAGGCATGGCGGGAGAGAGCGACAACGGCGGAAGTGACATCACATGATCACTGTGTATTGTACTAATGTGGTTACCAAGAAGTGTTGCTGGGCCGCTGAGAACAATTTTCCATTTAAAAGCCTGCAACTGTGTGCTGCTTCTGCTTGGTGAGTATCAATAGAAAACAAATAAATTTGTTTTGCTTCACCTTTTATTGGCAACTTCCTTATGACTTTTTGTTATGTAGACTTCTCGATGCTGTGATATTTTGGTTGCTATTCTTTAGAAAATGTTTCGCTAGGACCAGAATATTGCACATACTGTATCACTGATGTTTGTTTGAAAACTTGAGCTACTAATACAATATTTTTTTTTCGGTTTTGTATATGCTACCCTCCTGAAGAAAAGCTAACTTCTGCCATCTGGAGCAAGATCGAGCATTGAAACAGTTTCACTGCCACCATATTCACTGCTTAAATGTTGCATATTCTTAATTCCTGTTCTATCAGCTTGTCGATTTGTGGCAGCTGGGAGCCAGAGTACATAACCGATTTCATCATTTAAACAGTCAGCTGCACGATCAGGCGGCAGGACTGCTCAATAATGAGCATTAAAATAAAATAAAGCATTGACAACAGAAGCTACACAACAAAGATAACCTTCGTAAATAAAGATGCATTCACTACGTCAGTAATGTTTATCAATATAAAGGTACGTACATCCAAGAAAATAACAAGGACACTAAACAGTGCTTCTGCGCCAATGCTGCTTCCATAATGCTATCAGTAAAAAATTCCTTTTTCTTTCAATTGCTAGAATGTATGTTCCAGAATGTGCGAGGATAAAGGAATTTTTTTAATTGTTTGTCTATTTTTTTGTATTGATGGGGATCTCATGTCTGCTCACTACTTTAGTAATAAAAATGCATCATGCAGCCCAACAAGTATTTTCTTCCCGTCTGTGCAGGTGCTGTCATCCTCATAATCGTGCATAACCAATTAGTTGCCCAACAAATGTTCATACTGTGTGTTTTGTTTAAAATTGGTGGAAGCGGTTGTCTAAGAGATGGCTTATTAAAGAAGAGGACCTCATGATTTTTTTTTCTCCCATTTTCCAGATTAGACATACCCTGTTGATCAAAACTGACGCATCTGTGGATCTAACAAAAGGATGGCTCGTGTTTGCTTCAGATCAAGAAGGTGCACCTGTGCGAGAAGGCATGCCATTGGATATATGACAAGATCTCGCGAAATGGAAAATGGTATATTGCCTTCTTTATATTACGTGTAAAATAAACCTGAAGCACTAAAAATATTTGTCCTGTTACTTCTCGGGGGGGGGGGGGGGACATGAAAAATCTAGAAAAAAGTAGCAGGGCACCAAATTGTAGCCAAGACAAAAAACTCAAATAAATGAGCCAAAAAGTTTGCAGATTCCACGTACAGTCGGAATCGATAATATGCGAAGCATGAATGAGAAA
Organism: Rhipicephalus annulatus; assembly: GCA_013436015.1. Taxonomy (NCBI): domain Eukaryota; kingdom Metazoa; phylum Arthropoda; class Arachnida; order Ixodida; family Ixodidae; genus Rhipicephalus; species Rhipicephalus annulatus. The sequence continues at coordinate 150,154 of WOVY01004568.1, read as the reverse complement.
TGTTGATATGTCTCTTGAAAGTCAGCACGTTACGAGGTAGAGGTAAATGATGCCGTACATGACCCGTGTCACGATTATCATATTTGGATGTGTCGTTTACCTTCATCTATTCGCGTCACATGACACAAAATTTAGTCTTGAGCTAGCGAAATGGCCGCGAGCTCGCTATGAGCGTGGTATGTTGTCATGTTCTTACATGACACGAGTGTGAGGATTATCATGTTTGCACCAGCAATATATTTCGTCATTCATTGATGTCACATAACACTGAATTTGGTATATGTGGAGCTAGCAAAACGGCCGCGAGCGCATCACGAAGGATCCATTATACTCCAATGCAGCGTTGACGCACCATGTTGAGCACAGCGACGCTACGTTAGCACAACGCGAGCACTCTATAGTTTGACGCCACGCACGACCAGCATCCGTCGGCGTGGCTTGATGGCACCTGGCGCGAAATGCCACATGCTGCATTTCGTGCCGATACCATAGAGTAACATTACTCTATGCCGATCGTTACCCAGACAACGCTGCGTCTCCCTCTTTTCATGACGTAGGGTCATGTTCACATGACAGGCATCTCGTGATTATTATGTTTGCACCAGTCATATATCTTCGTCATCCATTGGCGTCGCGTAATACCAAATTTGGCATATGTGAAGCTAGCGAAACGGCCGCGAGCGCATCTTGAGTATGGCATGTAGTCGTATTGTTACATGACATGCATGTCGTGATTATCATGTTTTGATATGTCATTTACCAATGTCGTCCGTTCACGTCGCGCAATACCGATTTTGGTATATGTGAAGCTAGGAAACGGCCGCGAGCCCATCATGATCGGGGCATGTAGTCATTTTGTTACATGACACGCATGTCATGATTTGCATGTCAGGGTCTGTCGCTTATGTTAGCCATGCAATCATGTCATACCATACCAGTTTTACAACATGCCATGCAAACGAAACCACCGCAAGAGCTGTAGGACCATGAAATGTAAATCATGACATTAATGACATACATGTCAGGATTTTCATGTTATGACTACTCAAATATGTTCTTCATACTGTCACGGGGTCGTGACGGGGCCGAAGACAGGAGACTTTATGTTGGGATTTAACTGTTTATTTGGGCGAACCGGAACAGGAGGTTTTCAGAAGCCTCGAATGGGAACAGTTAGGTATAAGAGTTAATGGAGAGTACCTTAGTAACCTGCGCTTCGCCGATGACATTGCATTGCTGAGTAACTCAGGGGACGAATTGCAACTCATGATTACGGAGTTAGATAAAGTGAGCAGAAAGGTGGGTCTTAAAATTAATCTGCAGAAAACGAAAGTAATGTACAACGACTTCGGAAAAGAGCAGCGCTTCGAGATAGGTAATAGTGCACTTCAAGTTGTAAAAGACTATGTCTACTTAGGGCAGGTAATAACCGTGGAGCCGAACCACGAGATTGAAGTAACTAGAAGAATAAGAATGGGGTGGAGCACATTTGGCAAGCCCTCTCAAATTATGACAGGTAGATTGACACTATCCCTCAAGAGGAAGGTATATAACAGCTGTATTTTGCCGGTACTTAGCTACGGAACAAAAACCTGGAGATTTACAAAGAGGGTTCAGCTTAAATTGAGGACGACGCAGTGAGCAATGAAAAGAGAAATGGTAAGTGTAACCTTGAGAGACAAGAACAGAGCAAAGTGGATTAGGGAAGAAACGGGTGTTAAGGATATCATAGCTGAAATCAAGAAGAAATGGACATGGGCCAGGCATGTAGCGCGTAGACAGGATAACCGCTAGTCGTTAAGGGTAACTAACTGGATTCCCAGAGAAGGCAAGTGGGTTAGGGGGAGACAGAAGGTTAGGTGGGCAGATGAGATTAAGAAGTTTGCGGGTATCAATTGGCAGCAGCAAGCACAGGACCGGGTTAACTGGCGAAACATGGGAGAGGCCTTTGTCCTGCAGTGGACGTAGTCAGGCTGATGATGATGATGGGCGAACCTGTGCGCGGTAAATGGAAAGTCCGATTACAGTAGCAGTCTTGCACAGATAGCAGTGAACGGAGCGTGGGCCGTCGATCAACTGACAAGTGGCGAAGCGCGTCGGCATTTATACACTTGCCATCGAATATCCTAGCGTTAATGCTAGCGGTGACGTAGGTTCCAGAATAATCTCTGTAGTTCCCGGAGTGCGCGTGATCTTATTGAAATGGTCTACTACAGTCCTGAAGCTTCTCGAAGACTGCAAGCGCGGTTTGCGCTGAGAATCGCGTAATGTATCGGGGCGACAATAAAACTTGCGAAAAGGAACGTGGCATTGCCCCCCTCTGAAAAAAACATCCTCCCGATGCTTTAATGGAAGAGGAAAGTACAGCAATAATGCAAGAAAGTACACAGAATAAGTTATGATACAGCAATGCATAAAAAACACTGTTAGAGTTCATTAACGTGCATGAAACAGCTTGAGACGCCCGACATGTACCACTTCAGGTCGCGATCGGCGTCGTTGAGAGTTCTTGATGCCGTCGAGAACAACCTTGTAGTTGAGTGGACCGAGCCGTCGAATTACACTGTAAGGTCGAAAATACCGACGCAGAAGTTTTTCACTGAGTCCCCATCGGCGTATAGATGCTCACACCCAAACACGTTCACTGGGCTGGTATTCCACGAAGCGTTGTCGAAGATTGTATTGGCGGCTGTCGGTCGTCTGTTGGTTCTTCATACGGAGGCGCGCTGGAGGTACTCACACACATCGAGGTTTTCCTCGTCGGTGACGTTGGGTAACATGGCATCGAGCGTCGTTGCCGGGCTCCTTCCGTAGACCAATTTGTATGGAGATATCTGCGTCGTCTCCTGCACCGTGCTTATTTGCCCCGCCGTGGTGGTCTAGTGGCTAAGGTACTCGGCTGCTGACCCGCAGGTCGCTGGTTCGATTCCCGGCTGCGGCGGCTGCATTTTCGATGGAGGTGGAAATGTTGTAGGCCTGTGTGCTCAGATTTGGGTGCACGTTAAAGAATCCCAGTTGGTCGAAATTTCCGGAGCCCTCCACTACGGCGTCTCTCATAATCATATGGTGGTTTTGGGACGTTAAACCCCGCATATCAATCAATCAATCTTGCACCGCCGTGTTGTATGCGAAGGTCACGTACGGAAGAACGACGTCCCACGTCTTGTGTTCAACATCGGCGTACATTGCCAGCATGTAGGCGATGGTCTTGTTTAGCCGCTCGGTGAGGCCGTTGGTCTGTGGGTGGTACGCTGTCGTCCGGCGGTGGTTTGTCTGGCTGTATGCCCAGATCGCTTGCTGTTCCTCTGTCGGTGATGAGGACCTCCGGGGCACCGTGACGTAGGACGATATTTTCGACGAAAAACTTAGCTACTTCGGATGCACTGCCTTTGAGCAAGACTTCTGTCTCGGCGTAGCGGGTGAGGTGGTCGGTAGCTACCACGATCCACTTGTTTTCGAAAGCGGACGACGGGAACAGCCCCAGTAGGTTCATGCCAATCTGCTGGAATGGTCGGCGAGGTGGTTCAATGGGCTGCAGAAATCATGCTGGCATTGTCGGCGGTGTCTTGCGTAGACCTTGCTGTCGGCGAACAAGCCATCGAAAGCAAGGTCTACCACCGGTGTACTGGCTTCTAAAAGACAAGGCGCGGAAGACCAAGGCCATGACCTCGACAATGACAACCACAGTGTCCCAGGCTGCGATCGTCATGCATCAACCCAGGGAACCACCAACTTTCCATCGGTCATCGTTCGAAGACCCGGAGGCCTGGCTAGAGACATACGACCGTGTGGCCGCCCTCAACCACTGGGACAATGAAGAAAAGCTCCGTCGTGTGTACTTCTACCTAGAAGACACGCAAGGACCTGGCTCGAGAATCGGGAGTTCACGCTTCGAACTTGGGATGTCTTCTGCGGCGCATTCCTGCAAACGTTCGCGAGCGTTCCTCGGAAAGGGAGGGCCGCTGCTTTACTAGAGACCCGGGTTCAGCTGCTAAATGAAAATGTTGCCATTTTCACAGAAGAGATGACCCGCCTATTCCGTCACGCTGACCCAGGCATGTCTGAGGAGAAGAAAGTTAGTTTCCTCATACGAGGGGTGTCCTTCTTGTCTCTGTGCTGTCGTTCTGTCCTCGCGCTATAACTATCGTCATGCCATACCAACTAGCCCAAACTGTCACACGTGAAACAGGAGCTCTTCGCGGGACTAATGAGGAATCCACCAAACACTGTCCAAGAATTTGTATCCGAGGCAACCACTATCGAAAAGACCCTGAACATCCGCAGCAGACAATATATTCATCGCCTGACTCCAGATGCGCTGCTGCTCAAGCCACTGACTCCGAAGACCCGCGTGAAACGATCCGAGCGATCGTGCGGGAAGAGCTGCGCAAGCTGTTGCCTTCGGCGCAGCCTCAAGTGGATTCGATCGCTGACATTGTGCGAGAAGAAGTTCTGCAACCGCTTCGAATTCTCCAAGCACCGCTACCCGAGTCGGAAGCCATGAGCTACGCCGCTGCAGTGCGCAACAACGCTCCTCCCCGTCCACGTCAAAACGCTACCCCATCGCACTTCCGTCGCCAGACGCCACCGCCGCCACCAACCCCACTGACGTCCTACTATGGTGGCTAGAAGGAGAGGTGTCAGTATTGGCGCGCCTGGGAGCGAGCAAGAATTCATCCGGATGCGGCGGCGTGGCGGTCGCTTTCGAGATGCCTCTCCTCGCGCCCGCGTATCAGTCGTTTTTTTTTTGTTGCAAACATTACACGCTACTCTGCGGATTATAACGAAGTCTACCTGTCACAATTCTGGCGGCGCGTTGCAGAGCGTGTATTGGCACTGAAAACTAGTGTTTTCAATTACCTTGGCAGTATATCAGCTACGAAGCTTAGAAGATAGAGAATCGAGTTACTTGGCGTGAGCTTGACACCAAAACAAAGTCCGTGCAGTTTTCAAATTTGATGCCGCAGTGTTCTTCGTGAAGTCTCAATGCACGTAAAGGTATCGGAAACTGTTAATTTAGGACTTGTGCAGTCAAAGTCTAATTCGCAGTCAAGGTCAATCAAATCTAAGCAAAAAACAGCATAAAAAATAAACACAACATATGCATCAAGATTGAAGAAACTGCAAGTTATATGAAACTCAGCTAAAGCAAGTGAATAAGGCAACTAAAGAGAACAGTAAATATACGATGATACAATGGGCACACGTACACACATGACATTGAGATTCGATTGGCAAGCATAGATACAGTCACAAACCAGTTCACGAAAAAAATGATTTCTGCATATGTGAAACGCAGTCAGACACTGACATCACAGTTGTTAATGAGAGATTTATAACAATGTGAACAAGAAAATACTAAAATCACAAGAAACAACAGAGTGTGAGTAATGCACAATAACACAAAATAAAACCTTGTTCGCTTTGTTAACACTATGACAGTTCATACGTCTCAACTTCAAGAACATTTTTTCTCCCTTTTTTGATTGGGTGCACTTTCTGCAGCAACAAGAAAATGCATTCTGGTGAGTGTAAAGAATGTAATTATCTCATTTGCATTTCCAGTTTGTGGTGTTCACAGCGGACCATTTTTAACCTCTTCACAGACAGGCAAGAGATAAGGTCTGTTATGCTATCACTTTTCAACTTGTTAAAACTGAAGCAATATGTGAATGCATCTTCCACAGCTTTGACCAGGTCTGTTAAGAACTCGGACGAGTACAGAAGGCATGATGCTGCTAAAAGCAAGCAGGAATTCTCAGAGTGAAGCAACAAGCTGCTACCTTCTTTGCACTTTGTCTTTTTCACCATCTTTCGGTCTCGTGACCTATCACGGTGTAAAGTGCCTCGATGCGCGCGCCTCCGGAGCGCGCGGGCATCAAGGCACCCTATCATGGTGGTGACGTGCGCGCAGCTTCGCGGCGAAGTGAAATACCAGCACGCCTCCTTTCAAGGCGCGGCCGGGACGATGCAGACCTTCTCCTTCTAGCCACCATAAAGTTATCATGACACATCACTACAGTGTACTAGAAGGGCGCAGTGGAGTGAACGAGGCGGCCGCGTCGTATCTCGGCTGGTTCTCCGGCGGGTGACAGTAGCGGCGGCGCTAGAGTCGCATGGTACTGAAGATCTCAGAAGAGTCTGCATTGAGAGCGCGCGCGAGTAGCCCGCGAAAGCGTGTATTTGCTTGTTTTTAGCGTGTTTAATGTGTTTCAGAGCCTTTATCAGTGCATGCACACCTGCTAAGCGCAATAGTGCACGAGTAAAAATATGCAGACACGCAGAAATTGCGTCGAGACATTCACTGTTTCAAAAGCCTGCCGACAAAAAAACATGTAGTACAATCAGAATTAGCACAAATCCGCCTAGCTTGTCACTCAAGCAAAGCTTTGAGTGGCGCTACATCATAAGTGGCTACTGGCGAGCTACAAAAAGGGAAGTATCAAAACCGTGAATTAATCGTACGCTCACTTTGTTGGCAGCTCCTATATCCAGAGCACTCTTCCTCATATAAGTCCACACGCCCTCGATTGTTTCATGAGAAAGCCGATTACAAGTATAGTCACCACATTTATATCAGTGACTACTTAGTTTTATCATCCCAGATTTGCGGAAGATAATTAATGCTTTCTGAAAGGCTTTCTTCTTTCAACCGCGTGCTTTCGCGCTCACTTCGCTTCTTTTATGCAAGCTCCAGGAGGCCGATCCAGGGAGCCTAGCCGAAAGAACGCCTGTACCTCCTAGTCTAGAACTCCATGCGAAAGGGGTTATATTGAACATATTAAAGAGTGTAGTATTATAGTACACATCTCCCATCTGTTACACTGCGCAAATTCACTGTAACCAGTTCTAATTTTGTATCGACAGCTTAAATTGTACTGCTTTCCTAACATTATATTGGCGTGACGCCGTTGCAAGCGAGAAAATTTATGACGATGTTCAATATCATAGGTGTAGTTCTTTTATTAAGTGTCAAAAGTGTAGGCCGGTGTTGGTGCATTTTTGTTTTGAGAAATATAACTTGTATATTATGTACACAGTAAACACGCACAATATATATATATATCCACAAGTACACGCATTTAAACGACACGTCACCGCCCTCTTAGCAATATCCATGCAATGCCCCTTAGAACAGCCGCTAGTTTGGAGACCTCATACTGTCGAAACGGTAAAATTTGCTATGCGCATTAGTATAGAGGCACGCTATATTCAGCTTCGCCAACTGTAAACGTTCGGCGCAGGGCTACCCAGGATTTTTTTTTTTTTTGAGGGGAGGGGAGTGCAGCAGAACGACTAACTTTGGCAATTGGTTGTCGCTGTGAATACGTGTAAATATTTTAGTATACCCTGAAAAGGTAAATTACATGAACATTTCGTGCTGTAGGGGGCTCAGATTTCCTTCCTCGCCCCTCTGCTTACGACTTCCTGGTTCTGCGTGCGTTTGAAATGGTTTTTTTTTCATCCTACAGCTTTCTGAGCGCAGCTAACTTCCAATAAATTGACTCAGTTATTCCTAACATTGTAGTCGCCTGCTCAACAAAGAAAGAGTTGAGAGAAGAAATCAGAATAAGACACGCCCTTTCTAAATAATTTTCGATCTCCAACAACGACGTTTATGAAGTTCAAGTTCAGTAGATTGGCGTGTCATACTTCAAGGGTTATGACATCATGTGCTAAACATGAATGATGGGCAGGTACGAAGAAATCTGCATCAAAAAATCGCACCGGAGAAGCCGGAGCGCATAGCAGTTCCTGCGCGCGGCGCGCGGCTCTTTTAGGACCATTCGACATCAGCGCCGCCGCTATGGGCAACGCAGAAGGTATCAGGCGGCGAGGCGTGGTCACGCCACTCAACACTTCTAGTATGGTGGCTAGAATTGGGCTAGAATTCTAGCCACCATAACTTCTAGCACACTCTAACATCACGGAGGAAGGAAAGGTGTGACACATGGAGGACATCATCCATGCTATGCATGGAAGAAGGAAAACACTTTTCCTTCCTCCATGATGTTTGAGTGTACTGGTAGTACACTCTAATGATCTCATGACATCATAGCCGCAATTTTTCTTTCGTCGCGTTAGTTCCCGAAGTTTACATTTCTCGGTGGCTGGTATCGAGTGCGTGGCCGTGGCGCACGCTTAGAAAGTTTTGTGGTGACATTCCAGTGTCGTTTTCTATTCGAAAATAGTTCTTGATGCGGATTGCGCGGAAGTGTGTCACAGTTCTGTGTGCTGACGTGGTAAAGAGTTGCACACGCTAGGTAGCGACAGTTGCACAGGCACTATAGTGTACTAGAATTTTAGTACACTATAGTTGCACCCAGTTTTTGGATCTCTCAAACTGAAACTTAAACTGATCGATAATGACGTGTCTGTAATTTATTATCTATCGCGTGCGGCAGTGAACAATGTGTCGTGTCATGACTAACTGCCCTACAAAAACGCATTACAGCAGAAAAACGTGAGACCAAACTTTTTGTGTCAGTACCTCTTTAAGGGGGTAGCAATAACTAGAATGAGGTTATCTAATTGGTGGCTAAAGTCAAGGCACGAGTAAAAACTAAACCCTTCACTGCAAAGTACCAGTCCTCAGCTTCACTAATTAAAGGGAAACAAAGATAAATTAAGTTTTTATTTTATTAAGCATTACGGCTAGGTAGCGTTAGCCGTCACCCAATTTAAAGGGTACAGCCATACTTATTCATCCATTCATCCATCTTACTCTACTCATCATCAGCATCTCGATGGCGGGTTTCTCTGAATGGCGGGATCAGCTGGAAAATCAGTGAAGATTTCGCGAACTCGTTCTTGATGATGCGACGTGGGAGTACTGGTGGCACCATGAAACAGAAAAAGCAGGTAATGTGTTCAAGGTTCACTCCAGCACTGTGTGTTAATGGGTTGTTTGTAAAGCCTTTCAATAATCGGCGTGCCCGCGTAAACCGAGCAGTTAAGTCGAACGCAATGCTCCAGCTGAGTATGTTTAACATAATGTAGCACTAATAGCGTCACTGCTTGGCAGTGTCTTCGACAAAAAGAAGTAGCCTTTTCTAGTTAATACTAGCCTGAGTACTTGCGTGAGAGACGCTACCAGCGTTTCCACTGCGTAAGTTTACGAACACCAGTGAATACCTCGACGTTTAGTATTTTAATTACGTGAAGTTAGCAATGGCCAGCGTAAAAAAAGCTCAAATGTTACCCGCGTACCTTGATGAGAAAACAAACTAACAATGTTTGGCACACATAGCGAAATACTTTTCAAAAGTGCAATGTTTTCGTGACAAATGCAATGCTGGATTCAGATGGGGGTGACCATAGGAGCGATCGCCCCCGAATCCTGTCAACCCCCCTTCTCTCTCTCTTCAGTGCCTGTCGTCATCCTCCTGTGATCGATTAGAACGAATGAGGGACGTCACTGTGAGCTCAAAATGACAGTATTTATGCTGCGGTGGGATTCTTGCGTTAATAGTAACTAAAAGCAAAAATGCCTGAACTGACCCCCCCCCCCCTCTCCAGCCCCCGGTTTTGCTTCAAGCAAGCCCCCCCCCCCCCCACCCAAGATGAGTGGCTCGATATGTCCCTGAAAAAACACTAGGTCTTCCCAAGTTACAAGTTGACACGCTTGGTTGTTTCTGGGTTGCATTTGTTTCCTCATCAACACTCGTGGTACTGTCCAATTTGTTTCTGGCCATGTGGACCGTTGTATGTATTGCAATGGCAAATGCACCGGTGCTGATGTAACGTGAAACGAAATAGGTTAAAGCTTGTGCGTAGAGGGAAATAATTTTAGGACTGAGAAGTTTGTGTGTGTGGATGCTAACTAGCCCCTCGTACAGCAGGAAAACAGGAAAACAAGATCTAAAGGTAACAGTATCATAGTGATGAAAAATTGTGGGTATGACTGATATGTCTCTGTCTCAGTGGTCATCTTCATCGTTTGTGTTTTGTCCATTGTGTTTCCTGCGCTGTAGTGCACCAGAATGTGATGAAGATTGTGGTTCAGGCACATTTTTAACAAAGTGTACACTGCAGTGCAAAACTCACACATTGACTTGTACACATTTTTGTACATACTGCTGACCAAAAGAGCCCCTTCTCACTGTGCGCGCGTGCAGGCACACACATACACACACACACACAAACACACACACGATTGATTGATATGTGGGGTTTATCGTCCCAAAACCACCATATGATTATGAGACGCCATAGTGGAGGGCTCCGGAAATTTCCACCACCTGGGGTTCTTTAACGTGCATCAAAATCTGAGCACACGGGCCTACAACATTTCCACCTCCATAGGAAATGCAGCCCCCGCAGCCGGGATTCGATCCCGTGACCTGCAGGTTCGCAGCCGAGTACCTTAGCCACTACACCACCGCAAGGGGGGGGGGCACACTCACACACATTAAGTGGCATTGCTGACTGCGGAAGAGGCCAACATCTGTCATGCTAGTTCAGGTGTATGAAAAAAAAATGGTGCGTCGCAAGTTAGCATATACCAGAGTTTACAAAATGAACTGCTTTCATCTTACAGCCGTTTTATGCCATTTTAATCCCGACACATCTAATTTGTGTGCATTCATGTCTGTGCCTTTCTGTCTATCTTGTGGCTTGGCTCTTGCTAACAGTAGCTTTTTAATACATTTCAGACATCGCTAGGCAAAGGCCAAAGACTGCTGTCTGGTTATTTCAATAAGGTAAAAAATAGTTTCTAGTTGATACACGCAGCATGTCAGAGAAGTTCTTATGTTTTTAACAGAATGTTACACATGTTGGAAGGAGCATAACTTTTTATCAATCATTCCCTCCTCTTTTTAGGGCTTGAAACAATCCACTCCGAGTGAAGTAAGCATTAAGAAAGAAGGTGCACCTTCCTTAACACAGGAGGTCATTGACCTGAGCGATGAGGACTTAGTGCCTCCGACACCATGCGAGCGCTCCTGCAAGCCTGTGCTGGCAAAGTATACCTCTGCAAGCAGGTCGTCTGTAAAGAGCCCTATAAAACACGTGAGTGCTAAAACAGTAGTAGAGAGGACATTGTCAAAGCCACTGAGGCTGCGAAGCTCGCCAATCAAACAATCGCCGAGAAGCGCATCTTCAATAAATGGGACATTGCCGCAAACAAAAAGAAAACTTGAAGACGAAGTCGACAACTGTGCCGGTGTCGATATCAAACGCCCCTCATTTAATTGGGACTCGAAAGCTTTTAGTAGTGCCAGCATTCTGCATTCCTTGCCAGTATTAGGAACGGTAGAAAACATCGCAGAGAAAAAGGCTTCTGTGCAACAGTCCAGGCAAGGTGGCTCAGAAAACGTGATTGTTGAAGAGACTTGCACTGACAACTTGGCATGCGCCAAAGAAATTGCTGTGGATGACTGGGAGCTGGACGACGACTTTGATCTTGGACACGAAAGGTTAGTGCGTCTGTGATGTGTGTGAGCTTGAGTGCACAAAGTGACCCTATTTTGAAAACTTGCTCTGGTCAAATGATTGTGAAATTTGGAATGATGTCTGAAGGCAAAAAGAGAGAGGAGTGCACTAATTGTAAGTGCCTCTAAATTTTGGCTTGCCAATCTTGTTTCTGCATACTTCTAACTTGGAATATATATGTGTGTGTCTTTGTGTGTGCATGCAAAAAGTAATACTGTGATGTCTGGAGAGACAAGTAGGATCTACTTCCTTTTTATTAAGATTATTGTTGCCGAGGTAACTAGAAAGCAGACTACTAATTTTCAGTTTCTTGTCTGCTTGCATAGCGTTTTGGTAGAAGGACAGGGTGTTAGCGCAAAAGTGGCACCGGTCTTTTATTTTGTGTTTTTTTAACTATTATGAGCATGTCTTCCTTACCTTATTTCCACTATATGCCCTCATGCTACTGGGTTTGGCAGTCTGTTAAAGGGCCAGTAAACAGGCTCATACTTTTTTTTTGCACCTCCCTGACAAGCTCAATAATTTGTGCAGACGGTCACAGTGATCACATTTTGCAATTATCGTAGTGCTTCACCGCTGTTCCATTTTGAAAAAGAAGTCTCATGCACTTCTTCAGCGCCCGACCAATGCTTCTCATACATGAAGGGACGTAATCTTGCCCATGGCAACACTATGCAGCACCTACTTTATCTATTTGCCCTGTTCGTTATGAAACACTGCATTGGCCTTGCGGTGATGCAATTTTGGTTGCCTTGACTGTGCTTACTGCATTTTCATTTTTATTTACTACTCTCTACTATTTTGGTAGAGCCGCAAGACTGCCGGGACGAACCGTAGCACCAGAACGAAGGTTTCCGTAATGAAAAGGTGTCTCGCGATTTTTACACCCTGGAAAGGATGCATACAGTACATGCCTCGCCAGTGCCTCGTGCCATCTCGCACTGTGCTTTCTTCCTGCTCCGCTATAAGATGAGCTGTACCTGGGGTGCTAGATAGCTAGGTGCACACCGAGGGCATAATTGCTAACATCATGTTACGTTGCCGAAGTGAGCATAATCACGACAAAAGGCTACCCCTGCCCTTCTGTTCTGATGAGAAGGTTGGAAATGCCGAGCAAGAAACTGAAAACAGCTGAAGCAGGTTCTGTATCCTGTAATTTCCTTATTAAAGCACTTGTTCACAAAGTTCTTGTGGCAGCATGTTCACCCTGCACAAGTGTGCAGTTATTTCTATAACAGAAGATTGGGCCGCGAGGTTGTTTACTGGTTCCTTTAATTAGTGTTTTTATATGTGTGTCTATATAAGCATAATTGATATAGCCCTGTGAGACAGTGAATCTAGTGTAATTTATAATGAATTACATCTGTTTGTAAAGTCGTTTATTTGTTGTTGCACTGAAAAACTGATGACACTCAATGAAAACGTTTCCAAAGGAATGGGTTCACAGAGCTGCAATTGATTTGTGACCAAGTAAGTAGGGCACATAGATGCCAGGGACATTTGGTAAAGGTAGTTATTGACTTATGTTATTGTATAATGACTTATGTTGTTATTATATTTTTAGTTACTAAAAAACATTTCTGAATCCGCCTCGTATCATTGGCCATGTTTTTCATTTGGTTCTTTCTTTGACTTTGTTTGTTTTGCAGTTAAGACAAATTATGTGAGATAGCTGAGCGTATATGTCCAGAGGAACTTTATTAATGCGATTATGTCGAGGACATCAACTTTTTAAATGCAAGTTTCAATAGCATCGCATCATCATTGCGGCACAGGAGACCATGGTCCCAGTCATCATTTTCAAATGACACTCGTTTTCGTTAGGTAATAGCATGCAAAGAAAATGACAGTAAGTTTGTTTAATATTAGGCATGCTATCAGGCAGTTCATTTATTAAAGACGATAGTCTTTCTTGGGGACTTTCGACGCAAAAATTTTGGTCTGTCTGTCTGTACATTTGTCTGTTTGTCTACTCTTAACGACATCAGGTACTCGAAACGGCCGACCCCATCCGCAGCGGCCACCTATGTTGCTCAAGGTTGAGCGTTCATGCTTGTGCAATAGTCAATTAAAAAGCAATTATTTCACATGCCTGGGGCATCATAACACGTATATATTCTGCTTGTGCGCCTCTTACTAGAAAAGGCATACATAAGTAATTTCAAGGACCGTTGCGCTTATCACGCTGCGCTAACCATGCAACGCTTGCACGGAAAGGCGAGTGTTTCCGATGCTTTGCTAAAACGAAACGATGGGCGCACCTACCCGTCGCCTTGCATGCTACACTGTATAACCTCTGAGATGGGCGTGCACACCCGTCTCAGAGCCACGCGTTTTGTTTTCTAAGACAACTGCCAGATGGCGCTTAAGTCTCACGTGTGATTTGACTTGATGCGCTCGTTCGCCTCCGCTGCACGCTCGAGCCACTGTAACGCAGCGCCTCCAGAGTACCATTCACCAATTTTCTTGCGCAGAACATCAAATAAATGTCTTGTTCAGTCTCTCCACACGCAAGACTATCGTATTTCGACGGCGTTTGCAGATTACATGCAGATACTGGGCCAATTTTTTCCCTATGAATTTTTCATTTGATTAAACTAATATGCCCATCTTTGTTCTGCCTGTACATTTTTTGATGGCCTCAATTTTTCTTGTGAAGTATTGATTTTAAATAGGGCTAAAATTCACATATATGCAACTGTAATTTCAGCCTTGACGTTGATGCGAATGCCGTGCCAGTGCATCGCAGTATAAAGGCTGAAGTAAAAGACGTAAGCTACACTACACCAGGGTGTGTTCGCCTTACTGTCCGACAAGCTGGATTGCAAGAGGAGCTTCAGTGTGTGCTAAAAGGTTCCTGGTAAGTCCATTTATAGCATTTCTCCTGCAGTATCCAGGTGATCAAGCAAAATTCCTTAAAGGTTCTTTGAAATGGTTTTGTTGGTTGTGTACAAATTCATTGACGATTAACAAACCCTCTGAACGATTTACTATCCACCTTGTGGGCTTTGTGTGAAATGTGTTGCTGACTGACCTATAAAATTATGATTAGAATTTGAATCACTGAGCATGAATGGCTTAACAAGGGCTTGAATATGCACGTTACTACAGATCGCAGTGATACTGCAGCACGGCTCTGTTCTGCCCCTGCATTTGTGACGTGGCACATTTTGAGACGGCATCCGAGGGGACGATTGATTGGCTTTTCAGCGTTTGCACGAGAGTAAAAACAGGAGCGGCAGCAATTCTTGCCGTCGCGAAATCAAGCAAACGCCGAGCACAGCATCACCGCACCGGCATGGTCGATCTTGGTAGGTAGAACTTAGCCTCCAGAGCTTTGTCAAGCTGACAGGGAAAAGCGTGACATTTGAGGACGGTAATCTGAAATCTCCTGTAGCTCATTCAATACGAAGTGCTTCGCTTACAATATGTTGCTGATGATTCAGCAAGGTGGAAAAAGGTGGGAGATTCATGCTACGAAAAGGTGAACATCCATTTTATTACTCACTCAGTTGAAAATAATCTTGCCATGACATAAGTATCGCTTTCTCATAACTTTGAATGCATTTTCTCGTATATTCATTTTTTATATTTTCAACTAAAGCAGCAAGTGTAGTACAGTCATTCTTTGCACCACATTCTCTAGAGTGAAATGGCAACGAAAGGGAGGCTCTAAAACATGCACTACTTTAATCTTTATCAGAGTTCTGAGATTTTGTATGACTTATTAGGTACCTGACTTCCTCTGGCTTGCAAAGTTCGGTAGAAATATTTTGCAATAAAATGAGCTGCGGTGCTATATTTTATCACATTTTCACTGTTTTTCTTTCTTAATTAGGCAAAATGAAAAGGTACACCCTGGTGATGTCATCTTCATTCATGCCAAGTTCGTGGGGAAGACTGCAAATGTAGACAGCGAAGGTGGCTTCATTGTTACGTATCCCGACATGCTTGTAAATAGCACGTCCATTGTGGCCTCTCTGTTCTGCACCCGCAAAAGTGTGCTTGCGAGCAAGTTTCGTGACATTGATGGATCAAACGTGACTATGCTTATAGGCAGCATTGCTCATGAGTTGTTCCAGAAGGTGAGGGACACTCATTGATGAATCTATTATTACGGTGTTTGTGAAACTTTACCTTCCAACTTGACCTCAACATTAACGAGGACATACCTGAAGAGAGAGATAGTTAATTTGTTAATAAGTATTTGCAAGTTATGTTTACATGACGATAAAAACATGAGTGTCATCATCAGCAGAAAGTTTTCAGGTTAGAAAAAAGGCTAAAATGGAAAACGAATGGTCATGGTCTTCAAATTTCCGTACTTGCTGCGTGTGGCATGGTGTATTACGACAGTGTGTGCTCAAGTCAAAAGTACTGCTTCTTTTTTTTCCCAATTCATTGGAATGACATTACATTCTAAATAAACCAAGCAATCAATCTGGGGAGTTTCAAAAACTACCTCTGTTCACGGAACCGCGAACACACGAAAATCATTTGAAGTTTTTTCTGCGAGATTGGTACGCACCAGCACTCTAGTTTGTGTACAAAATTTTAAGGTGTAAAATTGGTCACGAAAGTTTTCTGCAGGTATAATAGGCTAAGTTCTTTCTTTGCGCATGCACAAAGCGGAATCTTATAAAAGTACTCCTAAAGTTTAAGCTGATTTTATGGCTCCGGTGTCCGCTCATAATGGCACGCTGCTTGTCTCTAAGTTTTCTTGGTTGGTTGAATTGTTCATTGGCGTGCTAGGTTTTCTGCAATGTATAATTGCTACCCTCTATTAATCAACAAATAATCATTTCTCTGTATTTGATGAATCAGAAACACTCCTGCTGATAAAAAATAGGTTTTCCCGCACCAGAAAGACCAAAGTATGTAAAAATTTTTATAGGTGCATTTTCTTAGTAACTTCTTTTTCTGCTGTGTAACTTGTGCAATGTGATGCGGGCACAACACTTGTCTGTAATACATGTACGAAATTTCCAGAATGTTGTCACCAATTGTATCGCAAAGCGAACTATTTTAATCAGATTGTAGGTGCTATAAAAATAGTGATGCATGCCGCATAATGTACGCATCTCTAACGATCTTGCTGGAACATATGAAGAGTCGTGTGCATCTATATACAAGTTTGCCCACTAATGTAGTAAACAGAATTGTGAGTCATTTTTTGCACACTCTGTTCCTCAATATAAAGGGGCCTTGCTACACTTTTTCAAGTAATCATCGAATGGGTTTGTTGGAAGAATTTGTCCTCACAAATCGACTGCTGTGAAAATTTTTAAAATTCATCTAGTTTGAGCGCAGTTGCCAGGATTTGCCACACACTTTAAGTGCTTTCTCATTTCCCACGCTGTGTTGCTAAAAGCTACACAGCGGAGGAAGAGGAAGGATGATGAACTACATCGTGTCATCTCAGTGCATGTCGTGACCTTAAGCACCCTCACCCCCCAACCCTCCCCACGTTAAGTGTGCAACTTTTGGTGCGATACCATGAGCGCGGGCACATGGCAGCAACCTACGAGTACCATGGTTGCCACGCTGCTCGCAGTGCTCACTTCATCCAATGGCCTTAGGCTTTTTGTTTATGGCACACTCATTTATTGAGAGAGGAGCAAGCAATTTTTAGCTGACTTTGAGAATTAATTGTAAATTGAAGGCTGCATGTTGCTCTGTCTAATGTTTGGCTTGCATGTTCTCAGGAGCCTCGACTAGCGATCGGCAGTGTTTACTAACCATGCCAAAAAGGTTTTGCAAGGCCCCTTTAATGCAACATGGTGATGTATTTTGAAATTTTATGAAGTCAGACTGGTGTCATTAAAGGGACCCTGAAACAGTTCTGACAATTTTTGCAAACACATTTGGCTGGTAGAGCAAGTCCTAAGGGTAATTTAGAGACCGATTTAAGCTCTGTGTGTAAACTGTGTAATTTATTGCAGTGCTTTAAAGCTGCGAATCGCTCCAGATCACTCGACTCGGCCAAACGCGTTTTCAACTGCACATACACCAAGCGATATGCTCTGTCCCACTGACGTCATCATTTTCAGCTGATGTGATTCACTGTGCAACGCGCATAACAGACTGCCGGTATTGGATCTGCGGCGGAAGTTACGCGAATGCAGTCTCACGCCACATCGTGACGCAGGCGTCGTGACGGCGGAACTTAGTACCGAGTTTTGAAGGAAAAGTTGAGGGCAGTTGTGGGTGAAAGGCGGAGCAGAGTAGGAGGGTACTTTTTTAGTACACGTAGCTCCGTTAATAATGGGTGTTTCGATTGAACTCTGGTGCCAATGATTTGCTCCAGCAGTGGTCTAATCAGAAATGGAATGTGAAAAAACCGTTTCAGGGACCCTTAATGTGGTGGTTCATTCCTCAATTTCAACAAATGGAAGTTAGACTACCAGTCTGTTTGCCAATTGGCTTACATCTTTTTTTAACCAAAGATATTTGGGGGGAGAGAGAAAACAGTTGAGTTTAGTTACATTTAGTAATTCTCTTTACCACCCCTTAAAAAATGGGCCAATTATGGTACTTTATGTTACAGGCAGTGACCAGGAATGCTAGCAAAAATGAAATGCTGGAAATACTGAATAAGGTTCTCCAGAGGAGTGATTTCTTGCATGAAATGTAAGTTTATCTTCATTTTTATTACACAATAGTATGAGTAGTAAACAAAATGTCGCTAAGCCTGAGTTCATTAAGCCCTGTAATTGCATTTTGCATCCACAGCTAAATCTAGTCTAAGCTCAAGTAGTATGTTACTCAACGTTATTAAGGTAAAAGCCTTAAATCCTTCATTGAACGTGAAAATTGACTGGCTTCCCACATTGCCATTCCACGTCAGCGGTGTTAACATGAGTGATTCCAAAAACCTTAATCACACATAAGGATGTTACAGATCGCCAAAGTTTGTGATGTCAAATAATGCGACGTCACTTGGCGACGTGACGGGGCGTAAATGCTTAGTAAAAAGTGGGCTGATCCTGGATTAGTGTGAAATAAGGTGCAGTACAGAAGGCTTACAATGCCTCTGATCCTGGAGGCATAGCAAAACCACAGTAGTTGCACAAAGCTTTCACTCAAGTCAGCAAAAAGGTCAATACATCGACCTAGAGAAGTAGAAGCGGGTTATCACCTTCAAGTTGACTGAGGCGGTTGCATGAGGGACCTTGAGTGTTTTTAAACATACCTGTGAATGTGGACAAAAAAAAAAGAAAGAAAATAAAAGAAAGAAGGGACAGAGTAAACAGATAAGGATGTCATTGTACACATCAATCATAGAAAATAAAGAGAGAAAGAAGTAGCATTCTAGTCTGCCTCCCCATTGGGTCTTGTCTTTCAGGTATACTTGCGAAATTCCTATTAGCTGTGCCGTGAGAAGCTTACTTGAGGGCACGTGTGGTGTTCCTCACGGGTTTTGAGCTGTTCGAGATTGACCTTACTGGGTTTGCAGAATGCAGCTGTGTTGAGACTGAGCTCTGGGAGCGCATTTAGCCAATGTGCCTTGTTTGTTTTCCTTTACTCTAGGTACAGCCTCAGCACTTCCGAGGTTGAGGTGAGGGAACTACTGTTGAAGCTTCTTCCGAACATATCAAGCTGGGCAAAGGATTACATGAGCACCAAGATTCATGCTAATGGCAAGCAGGGCTTATTGGTGACTGCGGTGAGGGACATCGAGGACAATTACTGGTGCCCGCGCCTGGGTATCAAGGGCAAGGTGGACGCCACGCTGGAAGTCAAGGTACACGACCGGCGCCGCCGGGTGGTGCCACTGGAGCTCAAGACTGGACGACACACCTTCTCTTCCGAACATAAGGGACAGGTGGGTTGTCTTTAAACCTGCTGTTGACTCGGAAGAGTGGGCCTGATAGTGACTAACGAGAAAAATTATTTTTCTCATATTAGGTAATTACTCTTTTACAATTCCGAAATCGCCGCACTTGCCACGAAAAGGCGCTTGTAAAGTGAGAAAACTAAAAAAAAAGAAAAGTAGATGTGGGTGGTATCGCCACTTAAAAATTTCTGCACGAAACGTTGCGATATCATTGATTTTGATGGCATCTACAAGCTCATACGTAGTTCCTAATCACTGAAAATTGAGCGCATTGTTCTTTGAGGAAGCCCGAAGAATACCACAATTGAATAAATTGCATTGAGCCAATGTAGCCAACATGTGAAAAATATGTTTTGAAATGACATTTTGAGACCAAGTTTGTCCGTTGATAGAAACAGCAAATAAAGAATTCGGTTAATGCTTATATATTGAAGATAGACATATGAATTACTGTTGTATGTGATAGTTGTAACAATTCTTTGGAAATCGCATGCAAAAGTGTCACATATAAAAAAAGCATTTGCTGTTACATTTGATATACACTCAAACCTGATTATAACAGTCACATCTGCTCCCGAAATAACTTCGTTATATCTGAAAATTTGTTTGAAATGCTTATCGGTTAAACAGTATCTGTCACAAAACTATTCTTCTCTTACTTTGTTGTAACCAATAATTTGTTATATCTATGTTCCTTATATCGAGGTTTGAGTGTATATTGAACACAGTGGTCCTGCAGGTTCTTCTCTCGGTGCTATCATTTCCTTTTTGGCAGACGCTGCCAAACAAAGTACCAAACCCAAAGAAAATTATATACTGTTGAGAGAGGGAGAGAAAAAAACTTGGACCATCTCCCGCTACGGGAACCATGTGTAGATGCGAAGCAGCGGGCACTAACGCTTACACTGGTGGTGACGTTGACGCTGGTGCTCATCAAGCGAAAGCCAGGTCAAGACGCCCTTGACTGAATTCCGAACACGCGATCCAGTGCCTACATATACGGGGTGGCCAGTGAACAGTTGTACAGCGCGAGCAGTCGGTTTTTACTTGCAGGGGCTGCCTCTGTCGGCCTTGCATAGTGAGAGAGGAGGAGGGGAGCGACAGTTTTGCGGGTGTCTTCCTGGGCCGGCACGAGACGTGAACATGCGCAGTGGAGGGTTTACGGAGGGACAGCGTTGCACAGGATAGTGAAAGAGCTGCTTCGCATCTAAAGATCTAGTAAGCATAACTCATGTTGGAAAAACACATTTTCTGATGCAGCGGGTGTCGTACAGTAGAGCCTCCTCCACAGCGTCCTGAAAAAAAGATTTCAATCTAAATTCACTAAAACAATGGCTTCATAGGCCCATTGTGAATGTCGGCTCAGGAGATCCCTGTGAAACAGAAATGTACGTATTAATGTGGCTTTACTATGTTAGTGCTCCTTAACGATTAATTTACTTTAAACTTCACATTAGTGCAGCAATGTCAAGCATTGAAGCATACCAATAGTGGAAGGAATTGCCTTGAAATAAAGCATACTAGGTGGCACCATGTATTGTAACTATTTTGTTATTCCTTCCAGACCTTAGACATCGAGGTTTATCGGTATATACACCAGTTTATGTAGGAATCCACATCATAAAGTCAAAGGGTGTCTCTAGGTGTCTTGAATGACTAGAAATGTTCTCATTCAGGTTATCTTGTACACAGTGACGATGACCAAACAACAAGTTGGAAATCGGGGGTCTGCTATACTTGTGCTCTGTTACGACAAATTTGCTTTAACCTTCACTGCAATGCGGCAATGTCAGGTGGTGAAGCATACAGGTAGCACCGATATATTGTAACTATTTTGTTATCTCCAGCAGATTCTGCACAAATGAGTTCATTAGTATATACGCCAGTTTGTACAGCATTTCTAAAGTTGCACAGAAAGTAATTTGTACATCAAATGGAATTAAAGGCACACTAAAGAGAAATAACAGTTTTCTGAATAAGTGAATTACTCTTTTCATTATCTTACTGTGGCACACAAATAAACCATGTACAGTAGATGCCTTTTAAAAGAAACCTGAAGGGACCAGGAAAATGTGTTTCCTCTAAGAGTCGTTTCGTTTACCGAGAGATAGACAAAGGTATAATATTAAAGTATAAAACCAAACACATTAGTGGCAGTTGTTTCATTTAGGCAGCAATTTCATTTAAGATATTTTTATTTAATAGGAGTATACTCTATATGTAACAACACAAATCATATTTTTGTCACTTTACAGTCACCCCATAAACCTTTTTGACAATTTTTTCCGGAATAAATTCGTCAGAAGAATTTAATTCAGCAGTAGCAAAAACACAATTTTGGAACACATTTTGTTAGAAAAATTCACCCTCAAAGGGTACTATACGAAAATTAACAGTGCTAGAGCTTTGAGAGCACAATTTATCAGAGTAAACTACTTTAGCGTTTTGCTTTAATGTCTTTAATGTCTCTTTAAAAGTCAAGACATCTATGTGCGTCTCGGATGACTGGAAGCGTTTTTGTGCAGGTTATCTTGTACACGATGATGATGGCCGAACGACAAGCCGAAGATGTGGAAGAAGGCCTCCTGCTCTACATTCGTGACTGTGTGGACATGCAGCAGGTACCTTCCAGGCATGCTGAGCGCAGGGACCTGTTGCAGAGGCGCAATGAGCTCGCCTCCTACCTGGCTGATGCCACTGGCGCCTTGCCCACACCCATAGATAGCCAGCGCTTTTGCCCAAAGTGCCCCTATGCCACAACCTGCTCTATCTACAGGAGGTATATGATTGGTCATCCTGTCTCCCTTGAGCACTTACGACAGCCTGAGTTTGTCATGAGCAGTCCTCACTGTTTTGCTTATGACGAGCAAAGCTCCTCATGGTTTTTTAGAATGTTTCGAGAGGTTTTTAATGAGCCCTGCTTGTGAAATAGTGTTTTATTATTTAAAACATAAATAGCAGCACAGATTTCGTGATTGCCACTATTACTGAATGAGAGCCTGCACACTACTAAATGGCAAAGTGCACGTCTTGCGTTTGCCACGTGGTACAAATGAACATGTCCACAAGCGTGTGGTAATCTTGTACAGTAAAGCTTTTTCATTTAAAAGATAAAAGCACAAGTGCCGAGGATGTCGGGTTGTGTTTGACTATTTTTTGTGATGTCTAAATTTTTTTTCAGAATATTCCTCAAATTTCCCAGGTACATGACGGCTCAAAAATATTTTCGAGGTACAGTCAGCATAAGGGGCTAAAGAGTTGCTACAGTGAAATGGTAGATTAGTTTTGATTAATTGATTATGCTCTGAAAACTCTGGTGTCTTAAATTTCACCCCTGCAGGTGAACAGACTATAACGTCGATGTAAAAAGCTTCATATTTAAGTTTCTTGTCAAAATCTTTGATGGTAAAGTCCTGGATTTCGAAGCATGTTTTTTCATGCTTTGGCCACATTGACTCAGAGACATTTTCTGAGACTTGGTATGTTAAAGAGGCACTGACAAGAAAATTTTGAGTTGTCGTTTCTCGTGTCAGTAGAAAGGCCAAGTTCTGAAAAGTCTATAAAATGTACTGCAAAACGTAAGTGTACCCTGCAGGGGTGAAACGGCTGCACCCTTCGAACCGTTGTGCGCCAAACTTGTTTACCTGCACCATACTGTGCCAAACCACTCATGCTGAGCCATACTCGCTTATAAGCACCGTACTGCACTCACGATAGTTCAGTGGTTATGTTGTTCAACATTGCCTGAATGTTGCGAGATCGAATCCCAGCTACGGGGCGGTCGTATTTTAATGGAGGTGAAATGCTAGAGGCCCGTTTTAAAGTTCACCCTGTATTCAAAATTTCAGAAGCCCTCCACTAAGGCATCCCTCATATTCATACTGTGGTTCTGGGCCATAAAACTCAATGGTGTTATCATTAACTTCCTAACTAAATTTCGTTTATTGTATAAGAATTTGTTAAACTAAGTGAGTGTCTGGCAGTAGTATTTGGCAGAAATTGTCATGTACCTACCTTGTTTTTACTTATTAGGTTGATCATGTAATCTTTCATTGGCAACAATGAATAAAGAACACATCGGGGAAAACAATTCTGATCATAACTGCCCAATATTTTTAGTCTGAAAAGGGATTGGCTCTTAAGAGCAAAAGTGTTGGGAAAACATAATGAACAACACATCAAGATTTACTGTATTTTAAAAGAACTTGTTCTTGAGTGTGTTGGTGCTTTGGTTTTCCATAGTTTATTTTTATTAGTGTATCGTAAGCACGAAGAATATTTTGGAAAACTTGATGTAAACCACAGAAAGACTTTACTTGGCTGTCTCTGCTTCTTTTTTTTATTTCTATTACAAGTCACAGTAATATGTAACAAATGCAGTAGTGAAACTTGCTGGCTCACACAACACATTAGCACGGTCTGCATTCACAAACACTGTTGCATAACTTACTGTTCTTGTGCCGATCTTTTTGCCTTTTTATTAAATATTCAGAAACTCATACGAAAGGACAGCAGTGCAGCTGGAGAGACCACCAGAGCCACAGTTTGTTGCAGACAGCATCAAGCACTTGAGTTCTGAGCACACAAGCTACTTCTTGGATTGGTGCACCATGTTGGATATGGAAATGAAGCACGCTAAGCTTGACCTTCAAGATCGCTTCTGGGTGGAAGATGCTGTGAAAAGGTGGGCGCCTTTACAATCATTGGACTTTGCAGATCTCTTTCAATGCCTGCTAAGTGCACCTATGTCCCTGTCTGTCTTCGAGATCTAGAAAGTTGGTGTACAAGCCACCTAATTTTTTCGCGTTAATATATGAGAGCACCGACCGCCCAG
Source organism: Rhipicephalus annulatus (assembly GCA_013436015.1). Classification (NCBI taxonomy): domain Eukaryota; kingdom Metazoa; phylum Arthropoda; class Arachnida; order Ixodida; family Ixodidae; genus Rhipicephalus; species Rhipicephalus annulatus. The sequence goes on along the minus strand of WOVY01004568.1, from coordinate 126,047 downwards.
CATGGTCAGGAAGGCAGCGGCAAAATGAACGAGAATATGCAGACGTGCACCTGTCTCCTGCTAGGCTGTTCCGGGAACTGGACACCGCTCCGCCTTCTTTAGAGCACCATTATCGCCGTCCTTTTTTCTTTTCTGAATTGTGCATCAAGACAGAGAGAGAGAGTGGTCACAATTGAGATGGATGGGATGTGTTATACATTAGCTGATTAAGCTATGTGTGTATCGGCACTTCCAGCCTTTCTTTATGTGGTTCGCTAGCACTTTCCCGAGGCAAAATTATGTCTGCGACTGCAAGCTCGAAAGAGGGCTAAAAAGCAAGGACAAAAAAAGCAGGTGGGGTCGGGTCTGCTTTGCATGACAGCCTGGCTGACGAAAGCTGCGCTAAACTTCACCGTGTGCATGCGCATTCTCTTGCTCACTTTGCTGCTGTCTACCTACCACCATACAGTGCTTATCTACTCAGCAATTGAAACTCTCGTGTTCTGGTTAAAAAATCAGGAAGGCGTGCGTGTGGCCAAAACTTCATTGTTATTATTTTGCTGCACAGTTCACATGCACGTGCACACACACACACACACACACATTGTTTTTTTTGTTTTTGTTTTTGTTTTTTCAGGGAACACAAGGGTCTTTGCTTCAGTAACATGGAACTTGCGAAGAATCAGGAGGTTCCTTCTGTCAGCGACCAAGCCTCCTTCCGGCACACTTTCCACAGAAAGGTGCACCTTGGCAGGCACAGTACAAACAGTAGTGCTCCATTGGAAAGCTTCACAAAGTGCTTTGGCCTACACGTGGGCGATCGCATTGCTGTTAGTGAACAGGAGAGCTTGACATGTGTGGCCATAGCTACGGGTACAGTGACCAGTATAGCTGACAACGAGGTGGTGCTGGACTTGGACAAGTAAGTGTGCGATATTGTTTACGGTTACCACGCCATGGTTAAAATTACGTGTAATGCTCTATTGTTGGTGCGGGCTTGTAATTGGACTGATGAAAGAAGGAATATCAGACTGATCTTTTGAGGCTGGAATTCCCCTTTACGTCATAGCTATTGTCAGCACTGCGTTCTTGATTATCTGCAAAAAGTGACCTACTCCCCAATGCATTTGCCTAAGACCACTGGAAGATGAAATCCATCTTATTTTTGTTCTCTGTTTATTGTTGTATTCATTCCCCTTTTCCGTACTTAAAATGGTTTTGCACCGCCTCCAAGGTAAGAAACACAAGATTTGTGCACCTCATATTGGAATCAGCCCCTCTTTGACTAAGTCACGGTACCATTTGATGTTTTTTGATGAAGAGTGTTGTGACTTCACGATGCTGTCATGATGATGTCAGAAATTACGGCGGCCTATGACGTCATGATGATATAATATGGTGACCCCATCATGTGATGATTTTTTGCATTCGTGTTGACTCTGTTGTCGATGATCACTTTCTGCATTTGATCATTAAAGACTGGACTTTAGACAAATGCTTATTCTGTTCCTTGTGCTCCTATCACGCTACTTCACTATATGAGCATGAATAAAAGGTAAAAAAAGGCTTTTATGGTGTGTTTATAATGCCTATAAATTAGGCTTGTGCAAATATTCGAATGCTTCGAATCATAGAGTTTCATACAATAATACTTAGAGAGGAATCTGGCGCTGCAATCGGGTACCCCCGTGGAAATTATGGGAAGTACAGGCTTCGGATTGGATGGCGTTAGCCAGCGAACTGTATACGGATCTTTTTCTACAGTTTCAGTTTCGTTCTTCGTGTAAAGGCAGTAGGGGGATGGGTGTAAAGGACTGAAGCTGCGCCTTTGTTGTTCAAAGAAGCTGGAAACTGCTATGCCTCTATTTACTGCAACGCTGGGGCTGTATAAGTTGTGTTCGACAGTTTAAGCAAAGCGTCGTCCACTCACCTCTGCGCGTAGATTTAGCGTCTCATGCCAGTGCAGGATATTACATCGAGTTCACATTTGTTGTTAGTGCGTCTTGCCAAAACTTGTTGAATTTAACTGCAAAATAACGACGCGAAGTAGACACACCGCTACGCTTTTCCGACTCGACTTCACAACAAAATGAGAGGTGCGTTGGGGGCAGACCACTTGAACAGACGCACCTGGCATTGCAGCAGACGAAACGTTGTTTGTCACTTAATACAGTGCTGTTAACTCCATGAACAGATATTGCGTACTTCCGAGAGCAAAAGAAGACTGTTTGTTTTGAAATATTGTGAAGAAAAATTTATTAAATATTGAGGCTAGATCTGGAACGCAATGGCAGAGGAATGCATACCCTGGTGGTTAAATTTGTCCAGGTTTTCCTTCTACCGCCTAGTCACAAAAACATTTTGCAATAAAGTTTGCATACAAAAAAATGAAGCAAGTTTCAATTATACATAACTTTATATTACTTTGTTTTACACTCAACAAACAAGCATCATGAATCTCAAGATTGTAATCAGTCCGTAGGAGATCCGAAGCCTGTACTTCCCATAATTCCCATGGGGGTACAAGCGCCACTGAAGGAGTCCGTGTAGATACTAGCGCCAGATTCCCACCGAGGTATTGTTGTATGAAATTTTATGCTTCGATTGAAATTTAAATTATTGAAAATTTCAAAGTATTCCCAATAAACGAATAGGTGTATATTAATCCGCATGTAACCACCTGTAAAGGTGGTTTTACTGTAGTCTATGGATGCTAAGTTAAAAAAGCACCTATACAGGGGAATTTCACCCTGCCGCGAAGTCTTCCGTTAAATTTAAAGGGGCCCTGCAACACTCTTTGAGAATTGTCAGCAAACACTGCTGATCGGTATTCAGTGCTGCAGAGAACTCACTAGCCAAGTATATAGCACAGCACGTGGCCTGAAATTCACAATAAATTGTCAGTAAGCTAAAAATTGCTTTCTCAGCTCGTAAAATGACACCACTAGCTCAAAATCGCTTGACACAGCCATTGGCTGATTTGAGCATGGCGCGCTCGGTCGTTACTGGGGCCGCCGTGGGAGGCCGCCACTTCTGCGTACGTGCGCATACTGAAAGGCCGCATATTCGAAGGGAAAAAAAAAGAGTGCTCAAGGTCACGAGGCGCACTTGATGTATTTTCTTTCCTTGTGCCGTCCCTCCCTACTTAGTTTCCAGCTCTTTCGTCGGGAGAAGGAGAGAGAATGCAATTGGAGCAGGGGACTAATATTTAGAACACTGCTCGAACTGGGCTGCTTCTAAAAATTTATGGTGGTGAATTTGTGAAGCAATAAGCTTGTTTAGTGGCTCCATGGCTACTTGAAAAAATGTGGCAGGGCCCCTTTAAATGAACATCTTACCCTCAAGTCAATTGATCATTTTATGAAACTTCAAAGTTCGTTATGACCGTTTGACGTTTAAGTGCACCAGCTGCGCAGACATCCGCGTGACCACCATTTTGAAGGGCCACCATGAAGGCCATTATACCAGCGACCGACGGAATACCGGCAGTTCAGTCTGACGGTTCCAGCAAGCGCACACAAGTTACTGTGGGCACGTTGCTCTTGTTTTATTTTATTTGGTTTTAGAATACACGACACTTGCCATTTGTGAAGCTGCTGCAGCCATGGACGATGCGTGCTCGGCTCGCTCGAGCGTGTATGCTGAGGAATTAGACGCCTATACTCAAGAGCGATACATGGACAAAGTGGCTCCCTGCAGTGTGGGTTGACCCACTCATTCTGACGAGCGAAGAGGCCGCATTTGACACCAGACTGGTCTCGAAGGTGAAACTCTGAGACATAAAGGACTGCTTGGTGCATATACGAGAAGTTTTGTGACGCACCAAGGACTCAAAGCTAAGAAATTATTGAATGTTTGACTAGTGGGTTTGTCCACGAACATTCGCTGAAAAGCCACGGTGACTCCATCGCTGTGGGCGCTAAGGTAAGATAATCTGAAGTTATAACTGTAAGCGGTAAAGCCGAGTTTACCCATGAATTCGATACTAGTGCGATGTTTTACGAATTTACTTGAAGAGGCGGGCTTAACAGTGCTTATGAACTTGCACGTGAGAACACCATTGCATGGGGTAGAATAAATTGTGTTAAAGTGCACACGAGACTGAAGTTTTCATGTGGTTGACTCACCCACAGCTTTGATAAATCGAATGAAAAGTATCAGGAGCATTAAATTATTCACAAGATCAAGGTTACAAGCCACCTGTGCTTTGACAGAAGTGTACTGAGCCTGGTCACTTTAGCGAGAAAAACAAAAGTGCGTACCTCTCATTTAAGCTTGAAGTTTACCATGCATGTATTAATATGATTAGTCCAACGTTGAGTACTCCACTTTGTTGCGCTTTTCGCAGACGTCTCTGCTAGAGCATTGAAACTGACTGCATTTACTGTGTTATTGTGATGTCTTTATTTTCGTGTTTGGTTCGCATCTGAATTACTCAAAGCTGTCAGAATCTGAACTCAACTGAGTTTCCATTTGCAGGTGAACCACTCTCAAGCAATCACCGTACAGCCTTGTTAAAATCGACCTGGCGAGGACGGCTGAATCACTCGCCACGATGCTTTTCTGCAACCTGCAGTGTACGGCTACATGACCGCGAATAATTTTCGGCAGGGAATAAAATTTAACTGGTTTTGTGTTTTCAGGCTCGTCGCCCTTCCATTTTGTGCTATGGCTGCACACAAATACAGCACAACCAAACGTGATAACGAATGTAGGGCGCAAAAAACGGCTCAACTTTAGTATCACGCAGAGACACGCAGATGTGCACATGGTCCTAGTCATGGCGACGAGAAGTAGCGCCTTCCTCGCGCTGCCCGCTTGCTGTATGAATAGCCGAAGCGTAGGCTACGGGAGCACAGGGTTGCTTGGAGGTGAATATCACCTATAAAGGCCTATTTTCGGCGTTTGTGCCTAAATGCCTGTAAGTGCCTCTAAATGCCTACCGTACTTTCAAAATCATGGCTTATATGAACGCCATTTTGTCTCAGGTTTCACTTTCAAGTACAGTTTAAAATGCTGTTCATGTTTCCAGGCAGCACTGACTGTACGGAACTCGATGGTGTTCAGTCTAGTCTTCTAGTCCAGCCAACTCCTGGAAAACAGCTGCTAGCAGCAGTGAAGTGGACGCACCAGCTAGCATATGTCACCACGCTGACTTGGCACAAACGATTGGTGAATGTGGAACCACATGGAGCAGAGGAAGAAAGAAAAATGTGGTGTGCACACAGCTTCTGTTCTGTCTGCAATTTACTTTTTAAAGGTGTTCACCGATAAGGGAGAAATCGTCACTAGGGAATTTGACCCTGCCGATACAGGGCATTTGGTCTCTTGGTGGTCTAACTCTCTGCTCCAGCTGTGCCCTTTCGAGCCATGCCAAATAAAGAGACCCAGTAGTGCATTGATTTAGCAGTGAACACTTGACCGGCCACGCTACAGAATAAAAGGAGAAACAGTGTTTTGTGAATTGTGCAGGAAAAAAGGACGATTGCGGAGCTAAATTAAACTGTTGGCGCTTCTGTGTCTGAGCAATAATGTTCCTCGCTTTTCTGTTGCAGATACAGGTGATGAACGTCTTTGCTTTGAATTTAATTGCATTTGTGTAAAATTTTATTAAGTTTATATTTACAATCTTTTAAGCCCAAAATGTTGCCTTGTCTGCCTATTTCCGCCACCTCAAGCGCACTTTTTTTAATGTCTAGAGATCCGGCGTCTATTAAAGAGACTGATAATTGATATTTATGGTGCCTATATTTTTAGTGCAATGAAAAACCTTAACAGTCAGTGAGTTTAATTATGAAATGATTAAGTGGAAAACGCCGTGAAACTATTATAGTAGTAATTTCTCTATCTGCAGTAAAAATGAAGTTATTTACTCAAATGTTGCAAACAGTAAGTGCGAGAGCGATTTATGTTTGAGTGCAGTGGTTTACTGCGCGTGCATGCGGCACGGCTTGACTTGGTCCACTGGCGACCGTGGCAGCAGTGTCGCCACACTGTGCAACTGCTTTTACGTTCTGAGCCGCACAGAATTGAGCAGGGGTGGACAATGATCCACATACTCTAATTTTGAGGACTGGCACGCATGACAGCATCAAACTACGTGACCATGTACAGCGAGTCGATCAACTCCGTATTCTATAATCCAGCTTCAAAACTGTTCCGCTAGGCTTCATGACATATTGGTTTTTGTTACTTTCAAGCACACTTTAAAAATATGAATTCTAGTGACACCTCGATTTGAATTCTAGAATCTGTCACTATATTTCATGGCCTTTTGATTTCTACTAGGATCTAATGGCACATTTTGGCCAGTTGCCGGACCCGTTAAAGTGGCATTTAGGGCTTTCATCTTAAAATTTACGATCCAGTGGTTTGGAAGAAAAACTTTAACGTTACTTTTTTTCGGCATGGTTCAGATTTTCCTAAAAAACAGATTGTACCATTGTTGCATGAAGCATTTTCTAATACTACCAAATGTCTGTGAATCTAGTAAGTAATAAGCTGAAACAGCAGCACTGGATGTCTTAATGTAGCAAGCTATCTTTGTTATACTGCTTTCTTGCTGTCACTTTAAAGCAGCGAATATCTTCATGCAAGAGAGCGCTTATAGGTGTATGCACAACTTGTCTGTGTAAATTAAAATGCTTGTGTCATGTTAAACACTTCTCTCATTCCCTATAGGAACATGCATTCTAGCCAAGAGTGGCAGAAAAAGACATTCCGTATCGACAAGGTGTTCTCGTCGGCTTCGTTCACCATCAGCTATTCCAACTTAGCGAGGCTCATGAGTGCCGAGCCCGAGTCCAACAAGCTGAGGTCACTGGTCATCGACCTATCCGCGCCTTTCTACCGCAAGACCTTGCCCAAAGAAATTGCCGTTTCATGCCACGCTGTGCTCAAGCCCCTGAACCATTTTCAGCGCCGAGCCATTCTCAAGTTTCTGTCGAGTGACGACTACATCCTCTTCAAGGGAATGCCGGGAACAGGTGCCTGGTCTTAAATTATAACATATTTTTAGTTTTCGTTCATGATTCCTAGGGAGGTAATTGTAACCACAGCTGTTTTAAATAGTAGGTCTGCAGTATCTTACTGTAAATCAAGAGCTGTAAGGACAAATAATGTGCTCTTTTTAAGAGCCATTTGGCTTTATTTAGCAAATCAGCTATCTAGAAATAGTTTTGCCATGATCAATAAGTGTGCACGTACTTGCATGCACATAGCATGCTTAATTTCTGAAAGTGCCCTGCAACACTTTTTCAACTTGTTCAGAAGAAGCTGCAGATGGTAGACGAGGCTCTTGAGAGCATGTGAGCCAAACATTATATAGTGCAGCATGCAGCCTGAAATTTACAACTAATCTTTAAAGCAAGCTAGAAACTGCTCGCTCTTTTCATGACAAATGATGCCGTAATCTGACATGGACGCGTCACAAACACGAAGTAAACAGTCATTAGCTGATAAAAATGTGGTGAGCTTCAGCCGCTATAGTTAGACCACTGCACAACGTCTTGGCATGCCCACGCTGCACTCTATAGTGCTGGGATTACACACAGTATGAAATTGAACCGAGGTGTCGAGTGGTTCTAGCAATATTTAAACGCACGGATGAAGGAAAGAAATACGAAAGCACAACTTACTGTCAGTGGGCTCACAATCGCACTGAAAGTGAGCCGTGAGTTAAAGAGAAAGTGTTCAAGGTCAGGACGAGCGCTGACTGATGGAGGTAGCCTCTTGCCCCTTGTCATCCCTCCTTCCCTATGTAGCTCAGTTGCTAGCTGGCACAAAAGAAGGGAAAAAGGGCTTGAAGGGTGGGACAAATTACCGCAACTCTGCTTGTACTTGACGGACTCAAGCTATATTGCGATTCATGATGCAACCAACTCTTTTAATGAAATCATTCAGTGGTTACTTGGAAAAGTCTTGCTGGGCCCCTTTTACAGTTAAGTGGAGGCCACCGTACACATTTGCCCCGTTAAGTCCTTGTCTTTTCCTCGCTTTGCTTACAAATATTCGTTGGATGCTGCATATTCGCCACGACAAGTTGCGAAAAATGTTTCACTGGTAGCCCTTGTGTAGTTGACGATTGATGTATCACCCTTTGCGACTTTTTGTGTGTTTCAGGCAAAACCACTACCATTGCCGCCTTGGTTCAAACACTGGTGCTTCTCAAAAAGCGTGTCCTACTGACAAGCTATACACATAGCGGTGTGGACAGCGTTTTACTGAAGCTGAAGACGCTCGGCGTGCCCTTTGTGAGACTCGGTGCGACCGGTAAGGTTCATCCGGATGTGAGGGAGTTCGGCTCAAGCAACCTGACGTCAGCCATCACTACGACTCAGGAACTGCAGGAGTTTTACGAGAGCCAAGTAAGCTTTGTGCGCTTGTCATCGCTGCGGTGTCTAGTGAGGACTTAGTCATTTTAAAAGACTGGACGTTCAAACACAGACACTAGGGGAAAAGTCATGAGAACACTACAATTTTGTCTTGTGTCTGTGTTTGCATGCTCAGTCTTTTAACATGAATGCCGTATTTACTTGCCCAATAAACACACTCGCATAATAAATGCACCCCCAACTACAGTCATCAAAATTTGCATTTTTTCCCCCCACGTATTAAACTCACCCCTCACATTCATCCACTGCAGTTCCGCTAACCGACACCTGGTGCCTCCTCACCCATTGGCTCTCTTCCTTTTTTACCAAAAGAGAGCCAACGGGTGCAGTAACGTATTTACGTGAGTAAATACGGTACCTACCAAATAGTAAAGCTCTCTGTCATTCTAAGAACTTAACCCTAGTTGAACCCTGTATTAGTGGTTGTCATCTGGCACGAAAGCACCTTTATTATGTCCAACCTTTTATTTACAGCAAACTCTTATTACAAAAACATTGCCTTTGTTGAAGATTTTTGTGTTCCTTGGAATTGTAACTGTTTGGGCCTGTTGGTTGGGCATCCATGACAATTTGTAGCGCTGATGTTATAGACCACAAATAATATGGACTGTCTTTTCTGGGGTCAATGTTGACAAGGTCTGGGCTATTTGCGCTGCATATTCTTACTACTTGTGGTCCTTGCCTCAGTGCTAGAACTTTATGCACTGCACAATTTCAAGTGTAGTAGCACTGGGCTCTGCTTGCTGTGAATTCGGAAGATGGAGGTTGCCTGTCTGACACATGGCAACGGCTCCTAAGAGCAACTGTAACCCTGGATTAAAGCCGACAAATGGCGCAACTGTTCACGATCATAAAGTTTTCAGTTGCCATTCTAATGTCATAACTATTTAGGGAGGTTTTGTTTTTGTATCCTACGTTACAAGAGCTCACTGCTGAAATGTAAAGATGTTACTGTGTACATGTACGGCTCAGTCTTACTTTCTCCGGGTCTAAAAATATACTGCTTATAATGAGTACTACAGTTTCCTGTCCCTGTCACTTTGTTATAATAAAGGTTTACCATAGAGACACACAAGCTGACAATTTTTTAAAGAATTTCACTACCTGGTCAATGTGAAGGAATAGTGCACATTACTGTAAAAGAAGGTTGGGGCCGAAATTTCTGCAGGTATCTATTGTAAACTCGCTGCTACTATAAAAATTCCACCTATTAGACGCTTATAGTACGTCTGCATTGGATCTTGCATTGAGTTTATGGTGACATTATCGCGTGAATCAATTTTTGTGAACCTTGTAACATAGTAGTACCCATAGGTGAAGTAAATTTATAACTTTACGGGCTGATTTTGTTTGTTAGAATATTAATGAGAACTAACAGACAATAATGTCATGGAAAGTACATGAGATATTGTCATATGTAATTCAAATGTAAATGTGAAGAAAGATAGAAAAGTGGACGAAAAGATAACTCGCCACCGGCAGGATCCTAACCTGCGACCTTCGAATAATGCAACGGATGCAGTACTGCTGAGCTACGGTGGCAGTCATCACCCTGTCCACTTTATAGGGTATATATGTGCATTTAAATAGGGGAGCGTCAGTCAGTGCCACCTGTTGCCATTGCAGCGAGTAATAAGATCTGCCGTCTTGTAATAAGATGATCACGCAGTGTGTGATCTTACTATGAGGTGCCGGCTGACCAATAATCCCTCGCATACCACTCGAGAACGAGACCCTCACTATGAATGAAGGAAAGGGCTCTTTTTTTTTTTAGCCTTTAAAGCAATATTAATAAGTAATAATCAACAAACACACATATAGACACACATACATATATAAACAAAAGATTAGTTCTCAATAATAATATTTCTTCTAACAAAGAAAATGAGCCCTTGTATTTCCACTTCTTCACCTTTGCAGGCGGTCACATATAGTTTATTACACACCTGGATATATGCTTCCACGGCTTAGCATTTCTTCAATGCAGTGAAACCACCTTCACAGAGGGTTACATTCGGATTGATACATCTATTTTGTTCATTTTAAATTCTTCGAAATTTTCAGTAATATAGGTTCGAATCAAAGCGACTTGGAATACTGTAATATTTGTTCAAATATTCAAAGCATTCGAATATTTTCACGAGCTTACTCTCAATGTAACGGCTTTCAACATGTAATTTAACCTTCCAGGTAGGCTTGCCCCCCGGTTTGATCATTGCGACACTTCAGGGACTGTGGAGGTTAAATATTTTCACGACGTGAAGACAGAGGTCGTATTTGAAGACGCTGAAAAAACAGCAGCGGGTCGGTCTTTTCATTAACCGCGCGTGAGAGAGAGTTCCTTGTCTTTCTCGTTGTTGCGTTCTGCATAAAAGCGTGCAGATGTGCGTATGCGCTGTCGCCTTTGTCTTTTTCGCGGGACGCACGTGCCATTTGCCTCCCTCCAAAAATGGCATCGTCCCGATGCGCAGCCAAGGCGCTCTACTTATAAAAACGCACATATGCACCGGCACCCACAGGACAAACGAGAGTTAGCTGGACAAGTAGGGTTTCATCCGGATGACATGCACAATCTCGGGTGAGCGGTTTCGGCGACTGGAACTGCAATCGCCGTCGGGAATAACTTCGTAGTTGATATCGTTCAATCGTCGGGTGACTCGATATGGGCCGAAGTATCGTCGTAATAGCTTTTCTGAAAGTCCGCGTCGACGTATTGGGATCCAGACCAATATCTTGTCGCCTGGTTTGTAGGTTACCAATTTATGTCGTAGGTCGTACCGTTTCGCATCTTTGTGTTGCTGGTGACAAATACGCTTGCGGGCTAGCTGTCGGGCTTCTTCGGCGCGCTGACCAAATTCTTTGGCGTCAGCGTGAGTGGTGTCACACTCGTGCGGCAGCATAGCGTCCAACATTGTAGTGACTTCGCGCCCGTGTATTAAACTAAACGGCGCATTCCGGTAGTTTCCTGCGGGCAGTATTATAAGGCAAGGTCACATAAGGCAAGATTTCGTCGCAGTTCTTGTGTTCTGTGTCAACATACATGCAGAGCATGCCTGCGAGGGTCTTATTAAGCCGCTCTGTTAGTCCGTTCGTTTGTGGGTGGTACGCCGTTGTTTTCCGGTGAGCTGTACCGCTGAGCCTGAGAACCGACTCCAACAGTTCTGCCACGAACGCAGTTCCTCTATTCGTGATGGGAACTGTTGGAGCACCGTGCAGAAGGACGACGTTTTCTATGAAGAAATGAGCCGCTTTTGCTGCTGTGGCCCTCGGCATGGCTTTAGTTTCTGCGTAGCGAGACAAGTAATCGGTGGCGACAATGATCCATCTGTTCCTTGTGGTAGAAGTTGGGAATGGGCCCAGGAAATCCATTTTGATTTGGGCAAATGGCTTTGCTGGTACTTGAACGGAATGTATTAAGCCTGCCGGCCTGCCGGGTGGTGCTTTGCGTCTTTGACAGTCGGCACATGTTTGGACACGATGTTTCACAGCAGCAGGTAGGTTCGGCCAGTAGTAACTGTTTTGCAGACGGGACAATGTTCGAGTGTAACCGAGATGACCGGAGGTGACTTCGTCATGGCAGGCTTCCAGAATTTCTTCTCGCAGTGATGCAGGGACGACGAGCAAGTACTGGCTGCCGGTGGGAGAAAAGTTTTTCTTGTATAGGACGTCGTTCCTTAAACAAAAAGATGGCACTCCTCTCGCAAAAACTCGTGGCACGTCTTCACGTCGTCCTTCTAAGAAGTCGGTAAGCGGAAGCAGGTCAGGGTCACTGCACTGCTCTTGTGAAATAGTGGCCGCGTTGATGACTCCCAAGAATGCGGCGTCCATAGACTCGTCATTGATAGCGGCAGCCTCGACGGGTGACCGCGAGATTCAGTCTGCGTCGGTGTGCTTCTTCTCTGATTTATAAATAACGGTCATATCAAACTCCTGAAGCCGAAGGCTCCAGCGTGCTAAACGGCCGGATGGGTCTTTCAAGTTAGTGAGCCAACAAAGCGAGTGGTGATCACTAACGACCTTGAATGAGCGGCCGTACAGATACGGTCGAAATTTGAGAACTGCCCAAACCACGGCGAGGCACTCTTTCTCGGTAGTCGAGTAGTTCTCTTCCGTGCGAGAGAGAGCTCTGCTGGCATAGGCTATCACTTTCTCGGAGTTATCTTGCCATTGTATCAGTACGGCGCCCAGGCCTACATTGCTTGTGTCGGTGTGAAGTGCTGTTGGTGCTTCCTGGTCAAAGTGCGCAAGAACCGGAGGTCTTTGGAGGCGTTGGCGTAATTCGTTGAACGCTGTTTGTTCCTTTTCGCTCCAAAGAAAGGGGACATCCTCTCGTGTGAGCCGCGTCAAAGGCATCGCAATAGACAAAAAGTTGCCGATGAATCGTCGGTATTAAGTGCAGAGGCCTAAGAAGCGTCTCACCGCTCTTTTGTCATGCGGTGCGGGAAACTTTGCGACAGCGTCGATTTTGCGACAGGTCGAACACCTTCGTGGCTGACCACGTGGCCTAAGAAGCAAAGTTCGCTGAAACCGAAATGGCACTTCTCTGGTTTTAAAGTCAGGCCAGCCGAACGTATAGCTTGTAGAACTGTGAATAATCGACTTAGGTGTTCTTCGATTGTAGCTGAGAAGACGACAACGCCGTCTAGATAGACCAAGCATGTCTGCCACTTCAGTCCTGATAGCACAGTGTCCATTAAACGCTGAAAAGTGGCTGGCGCTGAACATAACCCTAACGGAAGCACTTTAAATTCATAAAGACCGTCGGGCGTCATGAAAGCAGTTTTCTCACGGTCTCTCTCGTCGACCTCTATTCGCCAATAGCCACTTCGCAGGTCCATCGATGAGAAATAGCGTGCATGCCGCAGCCGATCAAGAGAGTCATCTATGCGTGGCAGTGGGTAGACGACTTTCTTCATTACTTTGTTTAACTTGCGGTAATCTATACAGAAACGCAAGCTGCCGTCTTTCTTTTTAACCAATACCACGGGAGATGCCCAGGGACTCTTGGAAGGCTGTATTACGTCATCTTAAAGCATCTTCTGAACTTGCTTTTGGATCTCCTCACGTTCTTTCGGAGCCACACGGTATGGGTTTTGACGAATCGGTCTCGTATTTTCTTCAACGATGATTCAGTTCCGGATTAGTGGTCTTTGCTTCACTTTCTACGGGCATGAAAAACAATTTTTGTACTGGTGTATCAGCTCTAGTAGGCGCTGTTTATCCGAGGCTGACAGGGTTGAGCAAATGTTGACAGACAAAGGTGTCGAGGCTGGGACGGTCGCGTCGTCCTGTTGCAAAGTGAAGCATTCTCTGGCTTGGTCCACACCGTCGTAGTAGGCAATCGCGGTGCCCTTCTGGATGTGACGACGCTCGTCGCTGAAGTTGGTGATGCGCACTTCTGCCCGCCCATCAATTAGTGCCAGAACGCCTCTCGCTATTGAAACACCTTGCGTAAGCAATAGCGTGTCTATTCCTTCCGCTATCACCTCATTACGGCACGTCCGTTCACATAACACCGACAAAAGGCAGCAAGATCTCGGCAGGAGCATCACGTCATCGGCTACACGTAAACGTTGCAGTTGTTCTTCAGAGGTGGCGTCGACGTAAGGATGGGCGGAAAAGGTGACGATACGTTCTGGAATGTTGATGACAGCACCGTACTCTCGCAAAAAATCCATACCCAAAATCAACTCTTTACAACAGTCCGGTAAAATGACAAAAGTGGCGACGAAGTTCGAATCACCGATTACGAGCCGAGCGGTGCATTTACCGGTTGGCGTCATTAGCTGTCCACCAGCACTCCTTATGCTTGGCCCACTCCACGGCGTCTTGACCTTCTTAAGGCGGTCGGCGAGCTCTTGTCTCATAATAAAGAAGTCAGCACCAGTGTCAACCAGTGCTGTTACGGGGTGTCCGTCTATAATAACGCTGAGGTCGGCACGTACAAATTCATCGGCATTAGTACTTGTGGTTGTCGTCTTCGTCATCACCGTCGTCACGTCGTCTTTGTGTAGACGAAAGGGGGTCTTTTTGGCGTCTCGGCGATTGGCAACCTTGCCCCCGGAGGTCGCGGCAGTTAGTTTCCCTGGCACGGGCTTGGGGAGCGGTTTCTGATGGCGTCAGCGTATCTTTGGCGATTCGGGGAATTCTGACCTCGTGCAGGTGAGGGAGACCGCCAGCGACAACTTGGTGAAGACGCTTGGTTGGTCGGCAGGTGATCAGCACTATGGTCACGAGGGTCTTCAAAATAAAATGAAGCGGGCCGAGAAACGTTTCCAACCGGGCTTCTCGATGACGGCAGTAGTGCGAGATGTGGCCTGGTTCGCCGCAGTGGAAACAAAGGGTTTGACGGTCGGCAGTGCGCCACAAGTCGGTCCGACGTACTGGTGGTCGCCGCGCAGGTTTTCGCTGCCACCACGGCAAGGTAACGGGCCGTGGCTGAAAGGGTGCTTCTTCTGGGGCAGGCTGATGACGGCGGACGGCATCAGCATAGGTCAGTGGACGTGGTTCGGGTGGTGGCGCCGGTGATGGAAAGGCTTGTCGTAGTTCCTGGCGCACGCTTTCTGCAACAGAAGCAACTGGGGGCTCGGTAGACGGAAGGCCGAGGGCCCGCAGCTCCTCCCGAAGGATTTGCCTAATCATTTGCCATAAAGAGTTTTCGGAAACAGCAGCGTTTTGAGCGGCGGCACCAACAGGCGTTTGGTCGGGCAGGCGGTCAAAGTGGCGGCATCGTTGCGGAGCGCCCGCTCAATGACAGTCGCCTCTTTGATGAATTCATCCACTGTTGTTGGCGGATTTCGTACAAGGCCGGCAAAAAGCAGTTCCTTAACTCCCCGCATCAGGTGACGAACTTTCCTTGCCTCGGGCATGTCAGGGTCAGCGCGGCGAAATAGATGGGCCATATCCTCAGCGAACATGGCGACGCTTTCTTTCGGCTTTTGCACGCGGGCTTCATCTGTTGTGCGAGATTGTGTCGGTCCACACTCAGGAACGTCTCGAGAAGCTTTTGGTGGAAATTGTCCCAGGTTTGGAAAGTAGGCTCCCTGTTCTCGTACCATGTGCGAACGCTATTTTCTATTGCGAAGTAGGCATGGCCAAGTTTTTCTTGCACGCTCCAACGATTCACCACAGCGGTCGGCTCAAACTGGTCGAGCCAGTCCTCGACATCTTCATACGGTTCTCCACGGAAGACTTCGGGAACACGAGGAGTCTCAAAAGTTACCTGGTAAGGATGAGTCGTCTGGGCCGGAGAAAGATTCGCAGACGTTGAAGGGGCCGCCATGTTGGTAACAGGAGATGCTGTCAAGAGTTCTGGACTTAGGCCTAGTAGGCGCCGGCTGAATCTGTGTGCTGGAGTCGTAACAAGATGTTGAGGCTCTGGAGTGGGTGTGCGGTCCCGAACAACGCTTTCTTGCATCAGGCTGCAGGCCCCAGCACCTCCACCAGTGTCGCGACTGAAGACAGAGGTCATATTTGAAGACGCTGAGAAAACAGCAGCAGGTTGGTCTTTTTATTAACCGCGCACGCGAGAGAGTTCCTTGTCTTTCTCGTTGTTGCATTCTGCATAAAAGCGTGCAGATGCGCGTATGTGCTGTCGCCTTCGTCTTTTTCGCCAGACGCACGTGACAATATGCAATATGTTTGCATAGAGGTGGCTGACCATCTTAACACATACCGAGAACAGCTCAAAATGCGGGTACGCAATTCAGGCACTCAAGAACCACACACACAGTGTTTATTTACTTATGTCTCTTCTGCGTCCTCCTATTTTGTGCCGTTTTCAAAATGAATACGGACCACCACCTCAATGGAGCTTCCAACTTGTTAAACTTTGCACACAAGTACAGGGGTGGTCGCAAGTTTCAAGACCACAATTCCTGGCCGTGGAGCAGTCATTTCTTGTGTAACAGTGCAGTGCTTTTCACGCTCTCAAGTGTCTTAGTGCAAACTCTTCCTCTCCCATTCCCTGTACTCAGTATCTGTCTTAGTATCATCTTTGTGTGCACCTTTAGCTGAGCGTTGCTAATCTGAGTGTGCTACACCATGTGTACCTTGGTCAAGCTGGCCCTGTACACCGTGTTGAAAGAACTGCCACCTCGTCATACCTCCGCTCCTGGCGCTGTTTATACATCTCAACTCAACCCTTGACAAATTCATAATTATAAGTTACCATGGCTACGAAGTCAGGTGCTCCACTTTCAGTTCAATTTATTTGAGTGTCACAGTAATAAGTTGCCTCGTACAAAAGTCATTTATGGTTGACTTATTCTTTCCCATCAAGATGTGTCCCTAATACGTGTTCTTTCTCTTTTCATGTAGCTTGTAGTTGCCTGCACATGTCTGGGCTCGAATCAAGGGCTACTCAAGAGGCTGCGCTTCGATGCGTGCATTGTGGACGAGGCTTCGCAGGCATTGCAACCAGCCTGCTTGGGACCCCTTTTCCTGGCCCGTGCCTTTGTGCTTGTTGGCGACGCTCAGCAATTACCACCGGTGGTGCAAAGTGAGGATGCAAGGTATGTCAGTCTCTTTCAAACAGTCTCAAAGAATTCATTAAAATTTCTTTTCCCTCTCTGTTGTTGTAGTAATGGGAATGTGATTGCCGGTCACAAAATTCAATCCAGAATGTTTTGTTTTGTTTATTGAGCATTGGGCATGTAAAACACTTCAGTACAATATATTAGAATGTCCTGCATTTGTTACTCTGCAGGCCTTGCTGATTGAGGAATCTAGACGGGTTGGATGTAAGGATATGACCCTTGACGATGACCTCTTAATTTCGATGAGGCTGTGCTGCTCAATGCAACCAAGCACATCGAGCCTGCTGAAGGTGGATCTGGCCACCTGTACATAGTCTTTCTTTTTTTTGGGGGGGGGGGGGAAATAGGGGGGTATTCGTGTTTTTATATTTTCATTAAAGCCTTTATGAATCTTTTTCTTCATTTTCCTATCTTTTTTTCCTTTCTTTGTTTCTTCCTTCGGAAAAAGTAGGCAGACATTATACCACTCCAGCTGAATCATCAGCCTACTCTCTCTCTCTCTATTTCCTGTGTGTCCTTGTGTATTTAATAATAATAATAATAATAATAATAATAATAATAATAATAATAATAATAATAATAATAATAATAATGCATGGCAGCACGAGCAGTGCACAATGCTTATCAGCTTGAGAGAGTAGGCAAAGAGACTGTTTTTCTTGCCTTGTTTAGCGATCAGCTAAGCAAGGCAAGATGCTTAGCTAGGCTTGTGCAAACAGTCATTTTTACATTGAAGCAAATAGTGATTTGAGTTGAATAATTTTGAATTGAATCCAAACAGTATATATTACATACTATAAAGAAATGAGCATATTTGTCATGATCTGAATAAACTGTACATTATTTTTAAAAATTGCAGCAATGCATGTGTAAAAGTCATTCTTTCAGGTTGAAAGTGGAAGCAACTTTGAACAATAGCAGGATTTGACTTTTGGTCGAATGGAAGTGATAACCTGTAAAATATGTTATGCTATAAATTTACTATACTCTGAGCACATAAGCTGGTATAAGAAGCTTCTGAATAAAAAAAAAAATATGAATCAATGTGAGGTTGATTTGTTCATTTAACCTTAAAGTGAAGCTTTGCAGAAGTACGGATTTCTTCTTGATAGGTTACACGGCATAGGGCCCCTTTACTGCAGTGGAATTACCTTTACAGGGGGTTACATGTGGACTAGTATTCACCTATTCGTTGAGTTCAAATACTTCAAAATTTGCAATAATTTAAATTTGAATCAAAGCAAATTTGAATACTGTATTATTCATCCGAATATTATAAGCATTCTAATATTTGCACAAGCCTATGCTTAGCGTATCATGCTAAGCTTACACATTGGACAGACGTACATTCCCTAGTCTGCGTGCACTCATCCTTTCATTGTGATCTCTTCAGAAAGAAAGGCATGGACATCAGCTTGTTTGCAAGACTGGAAAAACCAGAAAACACGGTTGTGCTACCTGTTCAGTACAGGATGAACAGGTAAATTTTGTTCCACAAACCCAGAGTGTTCAGGCATGTTTTGTTGTACCAGAAAAATTAAACAAAAATTGCATGAATATGCTGTTCAGTCAGCTCTGCGCTATATTGTTCTTGTTCTCGACTAACCAAGCTGGCTCGGCAGCTCCTTTTTTTTTTTGCACTGAATAGCTTTTCTGTTTAGAGTATTAGCATTGGCTTCTTTTCACCCAGATAAAATTGAAGAAAATAATGTTAGTTCAGTATTTTCACATTAAAACAGTACAAGGTGTTCAAGAGAGCTCTTTCCTCAGTAATTTACTATGAGGAACATGTTTCTATCACACTCAACCCACTTAGTACATCAAAATCAAAACAATATGCAAGCAGGAAGGGCCAATGCCAACATCTCATATGCTTACGAATGACCTGAATTTACATAATTTACCCGTCATGTGACCTGAGTGACCCACATGAGCTATTCAGGCTGACATTTTCTGGCATGCCATGTGTTGTGCTGAGTGCACTGTAGCCAATAACTAAATGTGTGTTAATGAATGTTGTACTTTTGTAAGTCAAGCTGACACATTTGTAGAAAGAAAAAGAAAGCTAATCCAAATACATATTTGTGCACTCATCTCTCATATTGTCATGATGTTATGCAGTAGGCTCTCAAAAATTAAAACTCGAGCGGACCCCAGGATTTTGTTTGAATCTTTGAATTATCAGAAGTTGTCATAAATATGACCCAGGGCAACTTACCAACCAATGTTGTGATGTTCATTGTTTCTAAGTGCCTCAGCTGCATAATACACAGTTGTGAATGATTGCCAGCTTTAGACGCCGGCAATCATATTGGTTCTCGTCAGTATACAAGATGTGCATGCATGTGTAATTAAAGGACGAAATGCGTCCAGTGACAGCTAGTACCCCCGCTTTGTCTGAGGATGCTGTCTCGCATGACACCAGTGTACTGCGCCAAAAGTCACTTTTAAAAGCAGTCAGTACATAATAGTTCAGGCTGCCATGGTTCTTTTTTAGGGGGCGAAGCTCCTTACACCGTGGGTCGTACGTCCCGTGTTTGTAGTAGTAGCCACCTCTTGTTTAGTCCTTAGAATGTCTGCTAAATGGCGGTACTTGTATATGATGAATATATGATAAAAAGATGTGAGATGGCGGTATTCGGAGTGTTCACTAGATGACCGAATGTACAGACAAATGGATGAATAGACAGACGGATGAACGTACGGACGGAGGCACCGATGCTTCGCCCCACTCATCATCATTCACTCCGTGGACACGCTGTGATTTTTTTTCTTTTTCCTCGGTCAGCATGCGATTATTGGTGCACGTCGTGTGGCAACTTTGGCCATTTTGTTGGCAGGCAACTGGCTTTATTTGTGACCGTTATAGGCAGAAAAATGTGAATGTTCGGTTAGACGCAACAAAAGCAGCAGATATTTCTAGGCAAATAGCCCGAATTAGCCGAAGGTGTGCATCAGGGCAATTTGGATTGAGGGGAGATGCTACTCTTGAAAAAAGGTTTCGTCAAACTGTAGCCTAGAAAAATGAAATTGTCGCTGTATACAAAGGCTTTTATCTTTATTTCAAAAGAGTCATCAGTTTTACAGTAAGTTGCATAGTTTTTGTTTTGTACCGTGAAAATGCTTAAATTGTAGTTATTTTTCAGACATTTTTTTTGCCACTAGGCTTTTATGGTTCTAAACCATTAATGGCTCATATTGCTCCACATTAACTGTGGAATGCAGATCACTGACAAGAAAGTGCGTACAAACATTATATCAGACAAGAAAATAATTGTAGTCTGATAACTCTTAAAATGCTCGGAACAATGTAATTGCTTACTTTAGGTTTGTAGCAATTAGATAGGCAAAATTAAGTTTTAAAAGAGATACATGTACTCTTTGCATATTAGGGAATAGTATTTGGGCAAAATTTTATCTCGATCTGGCTGTCATAAGTTCCGAAAACATGATGTCAAAACTCAAGAAGTTGTCCGAAATTGTATGAGAAAAACGTATTTTAAAGGTATGAGCGAAAGCTCATCTATGAGGCAAAGATGTTTGTTAAAATGATTTCTTCTGTCATGACAGCTTGGGAATGACGGTTATTTTCAGCATGTGGCTTCGGTGAAATGCTCATGTGAAATGTAATGGCAAGCAGCTAGGTGACGATTTCTAGGGCACGCAGGACAACGAGCTCTATTGAGTTTTTATGGCTACCTTGTGCTCTTAAAGGTGATTTTAACCTGCTCCGAGCTTAATTACAATCTTCAATTTCTTTGTCGTGATAGTAGAGAAACTAAACTTGTGAAATTAAATAAAAACAAAAATGTGTAGTTTTGGAAAAGTCTCTCGTTTTTTTGCTCGCATTTTTTTAATTTGCATCAACTTTAACTTACATTGAATATATAGCAGGCCGACCAAAGCCTCAAGGGTTACTGACAGAAACTTCGCAATTGAGATAGTCTGCTGGATCGATTCTCTTGAACATACGTAGATCATCTTCACAATATCAACAGGGAATATAGCTTGGAAGGTACTTTACAGCAATTTTGAAGCTTGAATTTTGAAGGAAACATATTAACAGCATCTAAAGAGATTCATTAGGCACCCCCTCACTTCCCTAGCGTCCCCATACTGCAGCCAATAAAGCAAGTTATCATGACATCGTAGCCGCCATTTTTTTTTTTTTTTTGCCGTATTTCTTCCAGCAGTCTATACCTCTGAGCACCTGTTCGCGAGTCAGTGGCCACGATGCACGTGTTGAAAGTTTTGTGTTTCGGTGACACTAGTTCCTGTTTCCTGTTCAAAAAGGCTTCTTTTTGTGGTTTGTGCAGAAGTACATCATAGTTATGTTTGCTGACGTGGTCGAGACCTGCACTCGCTAGGTGGTGGTAGTTACACCTGGCGGTTTGTCGTTTTTGGAGCTCTCTCAAATCGAAACTGAAACTGGTCGATAATAAGGAGCCTGTAATATATTACCTGTTACATGCTGCAGCAGACGATGTGCCGTGTTATGACTAACAGGCCCTCAACATTGCATTGTAACAAGAAAATGCGAGACCAAAGTTTTTGTGTACTCCTTTAAGATTTCATAGAACTAACCGACACTTTGAATTATCGAGTCTGCTGTATATACACATAGGTAACTGCTCATCTGTATTTCAGAGAGATCACTGCTGTGTGTAACAAGCTGACCTATGCTGGCCAACTGGAGTGCGGCTCCGATGATGTAGCCAACGCAAGCCTATCACTGCCTAATCTTTCGTCCACATTAAGTCGTGTTTTGCCACCAAACTGCTGGATCTTGAAGGCCATTTCCAAAGAACTAGCGCATGCAGTTGTGTTCTTATGCACCGATGATCTGCCAACAAGCCACGAGGGAGACTGCAGTGGAAGCAAGGGCACCGTTAGTGGGATCGAAGTCACCATCGTTGCGCAGCTAGTTCGTGCTTTGCTGAAGGTATGCTTTTTTCCTGAAGGTATGCTTAGTGTTAGTCCGGGCTGCTCAATATTGAGCAACCCTTTAGTATTGTCCAATTTTTTTAGTGTTGTGAACTGAAAATACATGAGACATTACTTTCTTGCTTTTTTTTGTGCAATCTATATATTTTTTTATTGTATTAGATTAATCTTACAAAGGCGAATTTCCTCATCTTTTGCTGTCTTTGATTTGCGGCAGGGTGGACTGCCTCCCCAAGAGGTTGGTGTGATTGCCCCGTTCCGAAACCAAGTGCAGCTCCTGAAGCAAGCAATCTCTAGCGTAGCACAAGTGGACATCAGTACGGTGGACCAGTTTCAAGGCAAAGAGAAAACCGCCATCCTGCTGTCCTGCGTGAGGAAGTATGAGGGCGATAGTAAGGTAAGTGCATGCACTCATGATCAATGAGGACAACAAAAGTACTCTTATTGTATCATTGATTATATAAGCATGCGCAAAGCACAGTTTGTGCAGGCTGAACTGTGTGCATACATATACACCCTTGCGTTTTTAAAATAATGTTGTGCAATCGTTGACTCCTGGACATGGTAGTGCCTAACGAAGGCGAGAAGCAACGAGATTTCCTGCATGATGCACAAGCATGGAGATCACACAGGTACACGGTTACCATCTGCTATGGTGTTTGCTTGGAAACGAATATGCATTATCAGCCTTATATTTGGAATCATGTGCTCGGAAAGCCAACGCGAGATTGATTGTTCTACTGTTGTTCTTGTTGCTTCTCGCCGATATTAGTAACTACAATGTCCTGCAAGCGAAGTTCCTGCGACATTAATAAAAAAAATGCGAGGGTGTACATGGCTGTCACCACTGTGGATTGTGAGTATTCAGTATGATGCATTATAAACCTTTTATCAGTCGGCTAGCTTTTGTTGAAGTTCCTTTATTGGCATTTTTCAAGAATTATATCCATGGGCAGATATGGCAACTGCAGCAGGCCACCTTTTTCATGGGTGTATGTCGTTGATCTGTGTTTACTTGCAATATGCCAAGCTTGAAAGCAAAGGAACATTTTTAATTGGGCTCCACTTGGTTTGAAGATTTTCAGCAGATGTTTGGCTTGTTGCATTTTATTACGCTTGGAAGAATATGGATATGGTGTCGAGAGAGGGAGTTGTCGGAAACGACGTGCCAGAGAGGCAGCATCTTTTTACAACGATTCAGCGGCGTAATGGGCTTTCGGAGCCGGCAGCAGTGCCGCCCAGTCAGCACTATTCAGAGCAAGACATGGCCAAAACTGAATGGCAAAGAGATGCACATCTGCATAGACAGCTGAGGCACATGTTTCTGCAGATGTGCGTTGAAGGTGCACCCATGCTACCTGCGCGACCTTGATGCGCAGATGCATCGTGTCGCTGTGACTGGTCGAATGCGCTAGCCACCTCATGCATCTGCCCTAGCAGTGTTCATGCAGTTTGAGCACAAAGGCTCTCGGAGGCAACAATGCGCAACTTGTCGGCGTCATAAAAAAGTGGTGCATGGACTTGCACGATGCAGCCCCGCTGATGGTGACAGCTCCCTGTCTGGCCATTATAATATATGCATGACAGAGAAACGATGAAATTGCTACCTGTAGAAGTGTTTTGCTTGCATTGACGTTTTCATGACCCTTTCTTTATGTCTGCCGTAGGAGACTGAAATCTTGAATGACCAGAGGCGCCTTACAGTGGCTGTCAGTCGGGCAAGGCATAAGCTGATTATCGTCGGAAGCAGTTCAACTCTAAGAAAATACAAGCCATTTGAGAAGTTGCTGAGTTTTCTACGGGAAGACCAGTTTTTGAAACTTCAAAGTGGAGATGAATCTCGCTACAAAGAAAGTGTCCTGTAAAATTAACAGCAAAAGGTGGGTCTTTAATTAAGCATGCATATGTGTATGTGACAGTAAGGACATGTTGGTGGAGAGGGGTCTATCTACAAGGAAAGTGTTCTGGAAAATTAAAAACAGAAGGGGTGTCTTTAGTAAGCCTTATGAATATGTGACAGTAATGACATGTTCGTGTATTCCAAAAAAATGGTACGAAGGGGTACATGGAAGCTGGCTATGAACATGGAAGCTCGCATGCTCGAGCAGACATTCCGACAAGTTTACTTGTCTAGTAACCTCGAAGAAGCCTTGAAGTTTCCGCCTTGAAGAGCACAAGTGTACTTGTCAAAACATATTTTCGAGCACACCTTTTTTGTTTACAGATTTTTTTCATGTTGGTGCATTGCATTTTTATTTGTACATATGTATATATAATTATCTTTTCATAATAAACATTTTATATACAGCTGCATAGTGTACATAATCGTGTGTCAACTTTACGAGCCCATGCCAGCCACATGAGTGAGTGTAAAGGAACCGCTTCAGGGGATGCATTATTCCAATCATGTGTCTGTCAAAAACATTGCTTCGTGGTTTTCAGGTTGAAGTGCGGAATTCTCATTTGGGCAAAGCTTAGAACACTAATACAAGCAACATTGCTAGTTTGAAGGGTAAATGACGCGCTGCCTGTTGTTCAGTACTCATCATTTACCCTTAAGTATGCCATACTAACTACCTCTGGTCGAACCACTTTTGATTGCTAGTGTATTTAAATTATTGAAAGGCAAATTGGCCACTGATTTAGTTAAACCATGCAATATCATTATAGGACAGAAGCAACTTGAAATAGAGGTCTATAACTGTGACCCACGGAGTCTCTGAGGAGAGTGATCTCGCTGGTGTTAAGTGCAGTCTTTGTACTGGTGTAAGTGTTGCAGTGTTATCTATTGTACCTTCATATGCATGAAAATAAAATAAATACGCCATTCTGCCTTTATTTCTTTAAAGCTACAGTTGTGGAGCCACATTATGAAGTAACAAGTTATATCGAAAGCTATGTCAGTCGAGAAGTATCAAATGTGAGTGTTCAGAAGCCTGCATACATGGGACACATTCATCTGCCGATACCCAACTTGCACATCAATTGTACCTTATGCACTTTAGTATGGATGTAGGTGAATAGCGATTTAGTTATATTTTTTTTTCAAAGCAATAAAGGGAAGGACTTCAAAATACGTGAGTGAATTGCTATTTCCAGGTTTGCTGAGGTTTGAAGAAAAGTTATGTAAAGTAAATGAAGGAGTGTAGGAAGTAGAACTAAGCATACTTCAACATTAAGCAGGTAGCTAATAACGACAAATATTTATTGTAGGATCATAAGTAAGTATGAAACAGTGTAAATGTTCGTGTGCGTGGGTGTGACGTTCTATGTCTAATCGCCCGTGTCGAGCTTAGTTAACAGGTGGCGGCTGCACTAGTTCGCTGGTGATACAATATACCGAAAATTGTGGCACATCGGACAGCAACAGAAGTGTAGCTTTACCGGAAATTAATGCCAGGCCAGTGGAAGCACATTTACTGAAGTCCCCGCAATTCTGCAAAGGCGGAGTTTAGGTTTTGCTTTCGTTTCTCATAGTCTTGGCTTTGACTACGATTTTATGTGGCTTGTGCACTAACAATGTCAAGAGAGCAAAGTAAGTGTGGTTGTGTGTCACGGAGGAAGGAAAATTTTTTTGAAGGTATAATTTAGGCGAATGACTAAAGTCTCAAGGCTTTTGTGTAGTACTTTCGCTTTTAATGCGTGTAAACACTATCATCATCACCACCTACGCCGCGAAACTCGACTTTTTGTGAAGCACAGAACGCATTGACATCATCGGCACTATGGCTGCTATGGCGGACTGATGTTAGGTAAGTGGCGATTTATTCCCTTCCAATCGGTCGTTTATATACGTCGTTCGCTGCTTGGCGGTTATGGACTTTGATGAAAAGTTAACTACGCGTCACTGCATGTCATTCCAGCTGTTTTTCGTGCGAGATAACGTGATAATCGGATGTTTTATTGCTTAGAGATGTGCCGCCGCTTGCGGTTGCTTGCGGGTGTTGGTGGTGCTCGCCGTTCGGTGTTTGTTTTCAGAGCTCGGGTTCGTTGCGTCGTTCGAGTTGGGTTGCAGCGAATGGATCTCCGCTTATTGCATTTCAGGCGATTGAGTTCAGGCTGACTCCAAGCTCCGAAGACTGGTAGTTAACGCACGAGAATGAATCAACATTTAGAGAATGCCACTGGAAAAAAACTAAATGGGAGGTGTTGGCTGGGTCTTGATTGGCCACCCGCATTCATTCACTCGCGGTATCCCTTTATCCGATCGCGTAGCGTCAGTTATTCTTTGTTAAAGCAACTGCACTCAGTTTTCGGTTCCCTCTCAGTGAAGTCAGCCTGCTCGCTTATCATGTGCTTACCTTTCCAAACTGAAAAAAAAAAAAAAAAAATGAACGTTGCATCCGCGTTGCGCATGGACCGGCGTGGATTCGGTATCGCTGTTCTTGCTTGCCGTATATGAGCTAATCCGAAGAATTAAAACGTGTAGTGATATTTAGGGGCGTTTGAAATCGACATACGCAGTAACATTGTGCTGGTTTCCTCTCAATGTTTAATAAATATCGTTTGAAGGTTTAGTTTTCGCGTAGCTTTGTTGAGTGTTGCCGCATTTTCAGACTGGCGTCTTGGTTTCTAAAGTGTTTCTTAGTGGTTACATCCTTAGAACGGCGAGGAATATTTTCTGGGTGTTTACTTGCTTGGAAGGTTTGCTTTAGCTGTTATAAGGACGTAAACACTGTCCCGCTGAGATGACTCGCGAAGAAATCGTCGAGTCCGAACCGAGTCGCAGCCGTAAGAAGTGGTAGGTGTTCTCTGTGAGAACAGGGTTGACATTCGTCGCCGCCGGACATTGTCGCACTATTGTGTCGGCGCGGTGCTTTTTGCGTAACCGGTGGCTCTCGCCTGCCACTGTCAAGGTCTCTCTCTTTAGTGTGCGCCACTGATGTCTTATATGCCCGCCGGGGAAGTTCGCGATGGCCATACCAAAGGGGCAGGCAACCGCGCTTCGCTTCACAATACGGTCAGGGGCATTTCTCTCGTCGCCTTTCCTTGGCTCCTTCTTTGTCCGCTTTCCCTTCTTTCGCTCTTTTCACTTTCCTGTTCACCTTTTCATTATTTTTTTCCCTTATGGCCATGCATGCGTTTTTCGCGGTCCGTTGATGCGTCTCTGCGCGAAATTATGAAGCTGCGTAATTTTACAGGCGTTACGAAAGTGAAACCAGAGACGCGCCTTTGGTAATTGTAGCCACGGGCAGAGCGCGGGCAGCAAATTCTCATATTTTATTTCTTGCGTTTGTCTTCTCTCGTACGGGTCAGTTTTTCTTGGAATGTGGTTAGGTGAAATAACGTTATATAGTCGTGCCTGTTCCGAGGCGGTATTTCTTTTTTTGTCTTTATTGAAATTGTAACGGACCCCCTTCGAATGTCATGCAGCTATCTGGCGGCTACGTCAGAACGAACGTTTGACTCCGTTATGAAATGTGAAAGCGATGTCACTCGATCTAGTGATAGAGCGGCCGTGCCACTGAAAAGCATTCTACTGCCGTTTGTCGGCATACGGAAGTGAGTGGCTTCAAGAAAATTCAAGTATTGCGTCTCGGTGCGCATAGTAGTAACGATATTGTGTACACCGTTAGTGTTGAGATTACCGCGATTTTTATGTCGCCATTGGTCGCTTTTTCAAGATGTTTTCCCTATCACGGCGTTAGCACCACGCGCGCTTAAATATTTGTTTGTGAATATAATTAAAATATCCCTTTTGTTCGTGCTAGCATGCGCTCACCGCTTCTATATGCCGCTGTACATGGGGGGGGGTTCCGCGTTCATGAAGTAGTCTTCACGGTAAATTAATCTTTACAGATTTGACATCGCTTACAGCCGCGGCTGCGATGTGTTCTCGTATGCAGTGTTCCGATCGAAGCCCGCATGTTTACCTGTGGAGTGAGAAACTTATATACTTTACCTTTTGAGCTATTAGGATGCTTTGAAAGTTTCGCGTCTTAGCGTATACGCAAACCGCCTATAGAGAAAAATCTGTTTACTCCGGGCCTGTGGCCTACGCGTTTTCTCAAAGGTCATATATATCAGTCTTCGTGGCAGTTTTGCCGTGCTTTTCATGTTACCTTTTTGTTTTTAATTCGTCTATCCCGCAGTCCCCTTTCGTTGTAGTGTGTGTTCTAGCAAACATTTAATCAATCAAAATTCTTCTGATAGGTACCACCGTGTCAGTCGGTCACTCGGGGAGGTATATTTTCTTTGGAGCGGCTGCTCGCTGTTAATGTGTGCACAGCTCTGCAAGCTACCGAATGGGATACCGCACAACCGCGTAGCGAGGCCTAATTACCGGAATTGTACGTAACGATTCTAGTAATTTTCGCGTTTGGTTGTGGTTTTGCTCTCGAGTTCTCTGTGCGTGTATGTGCGACGAAGGTCGTCGCCTGTTTGGGATCGTTGAACTATAATGAAATTATTCTAGGTGAGCGAGAAGGGATTGGAGTTATTATTGATTAGAATGCCTTATCTTAGTCGCATACTTAGTACCGTTTTCTGATTTGCGTAACAACCTGCTTGTAGCGCTCAGTTTACACCCTCCCTCCCTTTCCACGCACACACATATTGCCGTGGTGCCCGTAACAACTATCGCGCAAAGGGAGGGGGGAAACGTAAGTAAATAAAAAAACACCAAGGACACAGCGGGATTTGAACCCAGTTCCCCTGCGTGCCAGCTGAGGATTCTACCGTTGAGATACGCCTATTTTTTTATTGCAATGTTTCAACAATATTCAACAGAACAAACTTTTTTACAATTGTTTCATGTGCAGTAGTGATTCTGGTACCTGGAACTCCGTGGCAAACTGACCCTGTGGGCAGATAGTTATAGCGCGAGAACAGAACGACGACACAGACAAGAAAGACACAAAGTACACGAGCCCTCGCGTCCTTTGTGTCTTTCTTGTCTGCGTCGTCATTCTGTTCTCGCGCTATAACTATCGTCATGTCATACCAACTAGCCCAAGCTGCCACGCTCCTATATAGGCAGGCTTCATGTCTTGTAAGAAGTCGCATTCATGTGTATGATGGGGCGCTTTAGAACAGCAAAGGAACACTCAGGCGTCACACTATGCGAATTGCCTAATGAGGGGGTCGTCGAATGGTGCAACCCGTCTCGCAATAGCGCTAGGCATGATTCTTCATCGTCGTCAGCCACGGCATAAAAAAAAAAATTGCACAAAATTTCATGCAAGTGTGTAGCGGGTACACCACCCTTCACCGAAGGATGGCATGGTGAATGACTCCCTACTGCACGAAAAGTATAATGATTTGTGGCGTAGTGATTACCGTGCAAACGTGCTTGTAGCAGTTACCCAAAGAGTGTTTAGAAAGGACTCCGAAAGGCCGCTGTTCTAGCTTTCGTAGCGACTGAGCTGTACGTGCCGCGCAGCCCTTGCTGTAATTACGGGGAGTTTTAGAAATAACGTTTGCAAGCGTTGCGGGCCTAGCGGGTGCCATGTGAGTTTTAGAATAGCGTTTGCTCCGCCTAGGGACTTTCGCCCCGACCGCAAACCCAAATGCACGGGAGCTACAACAGCACTTCGCGGGCCTTGCGAACCGCGATCGCCGCACGCTATTTCGGATTTTCTGCGGGCGCGAACGCCGACTCGCGTTACGACGCATGCGCAGTAGCAGCGACCGCACCGCAAGGGCTGGCGGTGCGCTATTCTAAAACTACCTAGGGTTACTCCCACAGATGCTTCTTTCTTAGCGGCATGGTTGAGGATTTTTTTCTCCCCTCTCTTATTAGGCAAAAGCCCTTACGT
Source organism: Rhipicephalus annulatus (assembly GCA_013436015.1). Taxonomy (NCBI): domain Eukaryota; kingdom Metazoa; phylum Arthropoda; class Arachnida; order Ixodida; family Ixodidae; genus Rhipicephalus; species Rhipicephalus annulatus. Next base: position 96,437 of record WOVY01004568.1, on the reverse strand, counting down.
GCCTCATCAAACACGACTTGAACACACTCTACACACCGGATCCAGAAAACACGTGCAAAATGTTTTCGTTTGACTTGAAGGTTATCGTCACTGAGCATCTGCTGCCATGGAGCGGCCCCATCAGCGCAATGGACGTTATCCGCACCAGTCAACACATTTACGCTGAGTTTGCGACCTGCTTGCATCCTGAATAGCAGAAATCGCTGTCTGGGTCCCTCGACGACACTTCTCTCGTGTTTGTTTGCGTGCATCAAGAGCAGACGACAGTAAAAATTGCAGCTGGGCCAGTCGGTTCATACTTCAATGTAAACTGTAGTGTGCGCGAATAAAGACAAGGACACAGAAAGGCCAGACAAATGGCAGATTTACCGTTTGTCGCCATTTGCTGCTTCCGCGTGACGTCACGCTGCGATGACACGTCACTGGGAAGCCTCCTTGGTATCGAAACCGGGAGTGTTGTTTTTTTCTGACGTAGCGCTATCGGAAATATATTCGATACATTCCCAGGCACCTCAATATTCCTCTCATTGTTCTCAACGGCAGTGATTTTCTTTAGAACAACAATTCGAAAATATTTAAAAATTCGTGTCAGCACCCAATAGGATAGAAAGGTGGTGGGCTAGTTGGTAATTCATGATGGTTCAGTGAAATGGGAGCGCGGGGGTAAACACATACAGAAAGCAAAGAAGAGGCACACAGTGCCCCTTTAAACAGCCAGTCACTTCTCGCAGGTTGAGAGCGATAGGTATTTTGTTCATCGCGGAACGGTGTTTTCGTAACACATAGTTGTCGCTCTTTGCGCGTGTGCCCTAGCTTCTTTGTCGCTTTGACGTCGCTGTGACGTCACATAAAAGTGGCGTGACACCGGAAAACGTCACCCCATGACATTGTCGCTCGGTGCAATGTGTGTGCTCATCCCGGAAGCAGGGCTGCTAATGCCTGTGCTCGCAATGCCTCCGGTGGTGGCTTTCGTCGAAGCAGATGGCATTCGTCTCGGGCGAATGCTACCCCGTGACTTCCTTTCTTCGATGCTCCAAGGACTAGCCTGTGTCACCGCGACGTGTTTTGCATCCCGTCTCGTCGTACGCGCTCCACTGCGCACGACAACGCCGAGTCCCTCCGATCCGACACACTGCGGACGCTGTGATATAGAAACTCGCCTCTACCTTGCATTGTTTAAACCATTAGGGGAAAAAAAAAAGGAAAAAGTGTCCCATGCTGCGTCATGCATTTGTGCGCTACGGTATCTGGTATTGCTTTCCATCCACTATCAGGAAAGAAAGAAAAAAAATACAGCGTTCTGTGGTCGCTGTATTGACCTTCGTGCTCCGATCGCCAACGTGTGTGGCACTGAAGTTACGGAGGCGAAACGCTCCATTGAGACTTGAAAGTATAATCCCCTCCGTTACACCCTTCTGCCCTCTGCTCGAATCCCCACTCGCACTGCTGGCTGCCGTGCACGTTGATTGTCCTAGTGTTGTGAACAGTAAATTTCCTCATTTATTTCCTCTTTTTATGTCCCTAACACGATGCCATAGGTCTTTCAATTGTGAACAACGTCTTCATTTTGACGCTCGCTCTTCTAGCTTTTTTTTTTCATTCAGTTCATTCATTTAATATATATCAAAAGATTGATACGTGGGGTTTAACGTCCCAAAACCACCACATGATTATGAGAGACGCCGTAGTGGTGGGCTCCGGAAATTTCGACCACCTCGGGTTCTTTAACGTGCACCCAAATCTGAGTACACGGGCCTACAATATTTCCGCCTCCATCGGAAATGCAGCTGCCGCAGCCGGGATTCGAACCCGCGCCCTGCGGGTCAGCAGCCGAGTACCTTAGCCACTAGACCACCGCGGCGGCGCTCTATATATCAAAAGCAGTTCTAGTGTGCTGTAGTTAGTATGACCGACTCATCACCTCTAGAGGCCTTTTGTTTTTTTGTTTATTTGGCTATGAAAATGCTGTACTTTTGCGTGCTCGACAGAGAAGTGATCTTAAAAAAAAACAACTCAGTTTTGTCTTATATTATTTCTCATCAAAAGAAAATGTGCGGTGGGGAGAGACACAGCGCACTTAAATGCAACGGCGCCCTTGGGTCCAACGATGCTCCGTATCGTAGACTGTCGATAGATAGATAGATAGATAACTTTATTGTACACCGAGGGAGGAGAGTCGGGTTTTACCCCGACGCCCCTGCGGGCCGCTCCCACGTTGGAACAGGCAGGGAGTACCTGCCTGCGGCATCGTGGGCCCCTTGGATTGCCCGAAGCTGACGGTGACGATCCGTACTTTTGATGGCGGAATAAAACCCTTGTCTTGGGATGATTTGCGCCTTGAGTTCCTTGGGTATGTGGGGGCAGTCCCACATCATGTGCTCAAATGTACACACACACCCACAGTCCGGGCAGTCAGGAGATATATCCATATAAATAGATACATTAGCTGGGCAGGGGTAAACCCCTGTCTGTAGTAGTCTGAGCGTGACTTCTTGTCCTCTGGTAAGATGCGAATGGGGTGGAGGAAAGACCCTACGACTCAAACGATAATGTGAAGTGACTTCGTTAAATGTCGCTAGAACGTCCCGCGACCCTCGATCAGCCGCACCCCCATCCAGAGGATCGGCCCCGGGCGGGGCGGAGCGGTCCAACGTGCCAGGGCCGTGAAGCCCCGCGCGGAAGGCAAGTCCTCGCGCCCGGGCGTGGGCCAATTCGTTGGAGTTGGTGATGCCGCTGATCGTGGAGCCCATATGGGCCGGGAACCAAATGATCTCGTGTGGAGTGATGGTCCTACCTCTGAGAATTCTAGCAGCAGGTGGGGAGACCCTGCCAGAGGCAAAGGCTCTAACCGCCGAACGGGAATCAGAGTAGATCTGAACACGGGATGAATCCAAAAGCCCTAGTGCGATGGATACCTGTTCAGCTATTGCTGGGGAGGTTGCCTTGACAGAGCATGCCGACATTACTGTACCTCGCTCAGAGACCGCAACGGCCACATAACGATTCCTATCCGCACGCGCAGCGTCCGTGAAGGTCGACGATCCCGACTTCGAGTGCACCTGCTCCAAAATTTTCTTGGCTCTAGCCCTTCTCCTTGCGACGTTAAATTGAGGGTGCATATTCCTAGGAATAGGATAAACTACGAGTGCCTGTCTAACGGCGGAGTCAAGAGAAGTCATCCGCTCTTCCTGGAGTATTGTAGAAATTCCGGCACGTGCCAAAATCTCCCGACCCGCCCGGGTGACCGAGAGGCGAGAGATCTGCGCCGTGCGTTGAGCCTCTATAATTTCATCCAACGTGTTGTGAATTCCTAATGCTAACAGCCCCTCCGTGCTAGTTCGGATTGGAAGGCCGAGTGCCCTTTTAACAGTTTTACGGATCAGTACATTGAGCTTCTCCCTTTCTGCAGCGAGCCAGTGATGCATAGACGCAACATAATGAACGTGACTCATGAGGAAGGCATGAAAGAGGCGAAGAAGATTGTCCTCCTTCATGCCTCCTTTCCTGTTAGAAACTCTAATAATGAGGCGAAGCGTAGCCGCAGTATGTTGCTCTAATCTACGTAAAGTTTCCGTGTTACGTCCATCCGCTGAAATGAGCATGCCTAATATCCTGATACAGCTAACCTTGGGAATTCTAGCCCCACTAGCAGTCAATAATGTCACATCCACCTGCTCAGGGGGGACCCAGTCCTTAGGTCGCCGTCCTTGTCTGGTGGGCCTGTATATTAATAGCTCAGATTTACTACTTGAAAGCTTTAAAGACATACGACTGATGTTTCTTTCAACCGTGTTGACCGCCTCCTGCAATCTGTCCTCAAGGCGCCCTATGGCACCGCCTCGGACCCACACCGTGATATCATCCGCGTAGAGCGCACTTTCCAACCCCTCGAGTTCGTCCAGTTCGCGAGCAAGGCGAGTCATGCCAATATTGAAAAGAAGCGGGGAGACGACTGCCCCCTGAGGGGTTCCACGTGAACCTAATTCGTACCGTTCTGACTTCAGCTCCCCCAACTTAAGAGTAGCCGTTCGGTCACTGAGAAAAGCAGCGGCAAAATTATAAAATCGCGCACCCAGGTTCATGTCATTTACGGATTCCAATATGTGGGCATGAGATATGTGATCAAACGCCTTAGCCAGATCGAGACCAAGTATGGCCCTGGCATCGCGAGTGCTGTCGTCAATGATGTGAGATTTAAGGAGAAGCATCACATCCTGCGTTGAGAGGTGTGGACGGAAACCCACCATATTCGGAGGGAGGAGACCCTCATCCTCGATAAATGCACAGAACCTATTATTCAGAACATGCTCATAGACCTTTCCAACACAAGATGTAAGTGAGATGGGGCGGAGGCTGTCAAGGCTGGGCTTTTTGCCCGGCTTAGGGATGAGGATCACCTCCGCATGTCTCCATTCCTCGGGGAACGTGCCATCAGCCCAGTGTTTGTTAAAAAGGTCGGTGAGAAAGTCAATTGAGGCGTCATCAAGGTTCCTCAAAGTCTTGTTAGTGATCTGGTCAGCCCCGGGTGCCGACCTGCCATTGAGATCCATTAGCGCCATCCGAACTTCAGCTGTCGTGATATTCTCATCAAGCTTGGATTGCATCCGCCCACTATAGAGGGGGGGCTTGGAAAGGGTGGGATCCATCCCTCTAAGCGGCAAATATTTGCTTGCAAGCATATCGCAAACCTCCTTTTCTGAGTTGTCTCTGAGAGCCGCGCTGACTATGCGGTCGACCACCCGGCACTGACTACCCTTGCTTTTTTCGGGCCCCATCAGATGTTTAAGCAAGTTCCATTTCCCCCCAACACGCATTTGTCCATCTACCATGTTGCATGTCTCCTCCCATCGCGCTCTCTCAAGCTGCATGGAGTAGGTCTCGATCTCCCTGTTAATTTCAGCAATCCTTCGCCTTAACCGCCGATTGAGCTTGTTCAGTTTCCAGCGCTCCCTAAGGCCATTTCTGGCCTCGGAGAGGTGGGCAAGTTTGCTATCCATGGTTCCAATCTCTGGCGGCGTCTCGATGACCTTTGTGGCCCTCTTAACGTCGCTAGATAAATTCTGTTTCCAATCCGCAAGATTTTCCCAGCAGCCCCCATCTTTACGAATATCGCGGAAAAGATCCCAGTCTACTATAGTGTGTTTCCTGCTAGCTGTGACAGTTGCCGACAGCGTAGTTTCTAGTATATAATGGTCGCTACCTAAGTGTTCATATAAATTAGTCCACTCGCAGTGATCCTGAAAATTTGTAAAAGTCAAATCAGGCGTAGTGTCCCTACAAGCTGAATTTCCTATTCGCGACGGATAACGGGGGTCAGTCAGCATAATCATGCCCAAGTCATGCGTGCTCTTGTAAAGTGAGTCACCCTTCGTTGTAGTTTTTGGATACCCCCACGCAGTGTGTGGCGCGTTAAAATCTCCAGACACCAAAAGCGGGATCTTCCCGCGGTTCGCGAGACTCATAGCCTTTGAAATAAGGGCATAAAAGCGGTCCTTCGAACGTTTCGGGGAACTGTAAACATGTAAAATTAGCAACCCCTTGAGCAGTCGCCTCCCGGGGAGAAGCTCAATGCACTGATATTCTGATTTAAATCGCTTGTCAAGATCGTGATGTACGAGAGCCGAGATTTGCTTGGAAACGCACACCGCTATCCCCCTGGTAGACTGTCGAATAAAGACGCGAATTAAGGCCGCACTGCGAGTCACGACTGATCCAGCTGTGTGCACGCATATGGAACGGAAATTGCGTTGCGTGACTTGCGGCGACATAAAGAAAGAGATAACGTCGTGTGGACTGCTCTAAACGCGGTCTGCAGTGAATATCGGTGATGTAACCGCACACCCCTACAGTAGCGTCAATTATTAAAATGAGGCAGCGTCCAGATTTTTTATTTTTATTTATTTATTATTTTTACGCCGAAGTCTGAACATATTTGTACATGGAGTGATCGCGCTTAATGGCGGTAATTAAACACACCTCCGGCAGATATAGTTTTCCCCGCAGTGCACGTTAATAATAAAACGATTGACAAACGAGCTCCGAGAAGACCCGTACATTATGAAGCAAGTTTTATGGAATGAAAATTACTGCCATTAATGCGAAGACGTTTGTGGCTCGGCTCGATTAAACCGTACGAGGAGGACTCGGCAGGTTTTCCCAATAGCTGTTTCACCTTAACTGCAGACTATTCTAAAGATTCATTAGGCCGCATTTATTCGGTCTTTAGTGATGTTCTTCCGTCCGCCGTTCTATCTCGTCGTCGCCCTGAATTATATTCGAGTCCATTTGTGTCGCCCAAGTGTAAATGCTTTTCGACCGAGGAACGCCCAACAGCTGTTAGGAATAAATAATCTGAATGATTTACTGATCGAATGATTTTTTAAGCTAATTCAATCGATATATATTCGAAACTTTTTAGGGGCGATGATCCTTAAGCCATTGGTCGTGCGTCTCCGATGTAGTAGTAGTAGTAGTAGTAGTAGTAGTAGTAGCAGTAGTAGTTAGTAGTTGTAGTTAGTAGTTGTTGTTGTTGGGTTGTTGGTAACCACCTCTCGTTTAGTTTTTGGAATGTCCGCTGGATGGTGGTACTCGTATATAATGAAAAAGATGCGAGATGGCGGTACTCGAAGTGTTCACTAGATGGACGGACGCACGCACGTACGGACTGACGCATGGACGGACGCACCGACGGACGGACGCAGGGGCGCGCTGACGTGTACAGAAGCAAGAACGAACGGGCGGGCTGACGGACGCTTCGCCCGACTCATCATCGTTCACTCCGTGAATATGCTGCGATTTTTTGGTTTGGTCTCGCGCCTGCTCATCTCTTTACTTTTCTTTACATCTTTCTCCTCCCCCCCCCCACCTAGTGGGGGGGGGGTAACAAACGGGATCTTATAGTTATGATTCACTTCCCTGCATTTACCTCATTTTCTCTCTCTCTCTCTCTCTTTCTTTGGGCGGCTCCTGTGACCGCATACAGAAGCTTCGCTCGACAGCGTGCTGTAAAATTGATTGATTGATTGATTTGTATGCATACATAATTTATCTTTCTATTGAATAACACTGCAATACAGACGAGTACAAAAAACAAACAAAAAACCTCCGAGTGACGAATGGGACAGGCGCTGTACTTATATATGTATATATATATATATATATATATATATATATATATATATATATAAAGGTCAGAATTATCATCGCTCGCAAGGAGCAGCCATCATCGTCGAGGGTTCGCAGTTCGGAGGGAATGGCGACTATGATATATATCGACTGGCCTGAATTTATCGCGTGTTCGCCCTAAGCTGTGACGTAATCATCGCGGCAGTCTCCTTTTATTGCCGCGCCGACAGATAATGATCGGAATGAAGGTTGCGCGTGCCTACCTACGTGCTTGGAACGCGGATTCCCATCGAGAGCACAATATTGCGGTGCGCTTGTTGCATAGCCAAGATGGAAGTTCTCGACTATAATTGACGGAAAACGTCGGTTCCTATAAACTATTTAACTCCGATATTCTCTGCAGCGAGAGTCTCGAACGCGTGGCCCGCAGAACTTTTTGCCAGTAGAGAGTTTTAGTACTGCGGAATGGTGCTACGTACGCATCACGCAAGCGCCTTGCGTTACGTGTCGTCGTTTGCCACTAATCGGCTTTTAGTACGCCGTAGTACCCGCGTACGTAACGAGTGTGAAGCGTGTTGCGTCATCTGGTAGATCAAAATAGAAGTACGTGTTGTTGACAGCCAATGTGAGCCAATCCAAGTGTTATAGCCAGATTATGGCCCTATTTTAAGCCACAGAGCCGGTCGGTGCTTGCCTTCGATGCCTTCATTTTGCAAAACGAAGTCTCGCGCTGTCGCGAACTTGTTCAAGAGCGGCGCGATCACCTCATACGTACGTACGCACGCATCTCATGCGTGCGTACGTAGCGGTCTGCGCATGCGCACTACGCAGAACGTGGCGTCCTTACGTACGCAACGCCGCCACGTACGCAGCGTACGCTGTACTAAAACTCTCTAGTATCCCGGCATGTATACGCGTTTGTTTTTGTCCCCCATTTTGGACGGCGATGTTGTTAAGCTCGGCACAGAAACGGCTGTTCCCGGCAAGAAACTTCGCCGCGCTGTTGCTGCATGCAGTGACCTCCGACGGCACAGCTGCGCACCGCGGCCTCGCATCGCTGTCTGCGCATGCGCCGAAGCAGTTACAACGGCCATATGGAGTTTACTGTGAATACACTAGAGGGAACTCTGGCGCTAGTGTGCTTATGGATCCCGCAGCGCACGGCGCTTCAGCGAACATGGGAATGATGGGTAGTGCACGTATTTGTCTATAATCTTCGTATACTTCTGGCTCCGTCTGGGTTCGCGTGGCTTGGAGCTGTTCTGTCATGAAACGAGAATCGGCAAATGTTCAGCAGTTGCGCTTCACCACTGCAACCTTTTAGGCTCACCAATTGAAGTCGGGTCACGAAGTTCAAAACGGTTCTTTCTTTCTTTCTTTCTTTCTTTCTTTCTTTCTTTCTTCTTTCTTTCTTTCTTTCTTTCTTTCTTTCTTTCTTTCTTTCTTTCTTTCTTTCTTTCTTTCTTTCTTTCTTTCGAAACAAACATGAAACATGGCAATAAAACGAAGCCACTAGTTCGATTCGAGACCCACAAGTACGAAAACTATTGGGAAATCCGCGTACTATCCATCATTTCCATGGTCGCTGAATGATCGCAGCGCCAGAGTCACCTGTAGTAAACTTTAGCAAACTCTTTGAGCAACGGCACCCGCCGCGCTTAGTTACGCGCTGATGTGACGTCATGCCTAGCCGCGCGCGCATGCGCCGTAGCGATAGCTATGGAGGAGCCGCGTCGAAGCTATATATGCAATGACTCAGTATAGCCACGGCAAGCCTAAATGAAAATAAAAAAGGAAAGGAGGAACAATCTTTCACTTGGCCGTGTAAGACTTGAATATGAAGCGGACTGATCCCGTTGGAACTACAAAAAGAGGAAAGATAACCTCGCTTAAACTAAGTTTGAAACCTAACCGTATCCAAGTGACCTGGTATTAATCGACAAAGCCTCCTACCTACCTGGATCGACCATTTTCTCTGTTGTCCAAGTCTTACGTGGCCGATTGCAAGCTTCATTTTTTAAATGTTATTTTCTGGTTAAACAAAATGAAAAACCGCACCCCATGCGGTCATCACGTGGTGAAACGAAACATGGGGACAACTTTCACAACCGGCATCTGAATTTTAGGGAGATCAGTGTCAATATGTATTTCGAATCGTGAGGCCAAATCCTCTTCATAAATTACGCAGATGTGAGATAAGAGAAATGCCTTATCAAAAGCAACGTAGGCTGAAATTTCGATCAAGCTCGCAATATTCATCGCCCAATTCGAGCGCGCATAGGCCGCTGCGTGTGTCTTTTTTTGCGCGCTCAAATTGCGCGATGAATATTATGAACCAGCTCGCTCGACATTTATTTTTACTGCGTTAACGCTGTGCCGGCCGTCGCGGGACTTACCCCCGTATTCACAAACGCTCCTCGACTCGAGTTTCACCCTCCACTTGACAGAGTTGAGCACTGCGCCACAGCTCGGCTCAAAATGACGCTGCGCTGCTCAAGAATCGCAGCAGATTGTCGCTGATATGCAGTAAGTTCCGTGTCTATAGAGACGGCGCTGCCATCGGCTTTCTCAAGTGAAGGTTGAGCGTTGAGTGAAGGGGCGTTCTGGAATACGGGGGTAAGTTTCTTGACGGCGTGCGGCCCTCTTATTGTGAGGTCGTATTGGGAACTCTGACTCTAAAACATTCGAGGCGTATCGCGCAAACGCGGGCAGACACTGCCTCGCCGCATGCACGAAGGCTTGCTTGCAGTCAACTCGACAACGTCGACCTTGTCCAACTCTTGCTTGCGATACCAGTGTGTTTGTATACGCATAGGCCTGGCTGCCGTGCAGGGCTTTGTGCCTGCTCGTAATTTATAGAAGCTCCTCCTTCTTGAAAAGACGTGTGTCATAGCGACACGGCAGCACTTGCCGCGGCGAGCGCGGTTTACCAGTGCGGAAGCTGGTAAACCAGTGCGGAAGCGGAGATGGCAGGGTTTTGAGCGAATTTGGGCGCCTGCTCCATTTATAACATATATCTTACCCCCGTATTCTAGAACGTCCCTTCACTCAATGCTCCACCTTCACTTGAGAAAGCCGATGGAAGCGCCATCTCTATTCACCTTTTCATAAACGCCTCCCTGGGCGCCGCCATAGCCCCCTCCTTGGGCTGTGCAAATTGGCGCGTCCCCTCGAAAATGCACTGGCAACGCTGCGCCCTTAGCCTTTGTACTCCCGCGCACAGCCCATCGTGGCGGTGTTTTTTTTTTCCTTCCTGTGAAAAGGTGTATAGTCACGACAAGTCACTTCATATCAGTGATAATCTCCTGCAATTCTTGAGTACAGCGCAGCGCCGTTTTCAGCCGAGCGGCGGCGCAGTGCTCAACTCTGCCAAGTGAAGGGAGAAAGTCGAGTCGAGGAGCGTTAGTGAATACGGGGGTTAGATAAAGGGGAGAAAAAAAGAAAAGAAATAAAAGAACGTAAGTTAAGACTGCGCATACTTCTCATTATATTTTTACTTATTTTTTTTATCATCTGGCGATCTCTAAGTGTGTACTTGAGTGTCGCTCGTGGCCTGCATGCGTCTGCCAATCGCTGCTCCTGCAGGACGCACTGATCGCGTGAATCTGCTGTTGTTTGATTATCTGATGGGAGAAGGAAAGGGAAGAAAAAGTATAGCGCGAGACGCTATTGAATAAAAAAGTAAAATAAAGTAAAACGCGATGGCTGGCAGTATATAGCGCCATGTGTGTCTGCATGGTGGTACAAACATTGATTCTAGTCCAGTACGTTCGCTCAGAGGTCACTCGTTGCGCCGATGATACTGCGAGACAAGAGAGATTATAACGTCGACATACTGGGTGTTGACATCAGGTCCGTAGCCAGAAGTAGTGCCCTAGCCCCCCCCCCCCTCGCCGGTCCCCTCTCGAAATTATGATGTAGGCCTGGTTAGGGTAAACAAATAATGGTACTGCGTGTTCTCCAAGGCCTTTAAAAAGCCCCCCCCCCCCCCCCCCCCCAACATGCCCCATTGAAGAAGAAACTTTCTGGCGACGGGCCTGGTTCGCATGGTTGTTGGAGTTAACCGAATCGAACATATTGTTTGCGTTACTCTTCGAAGTATTGAACTCCGTGGTCTTCGTGATCATGTAGTGTTTACATTGCATTATCGGTCACAACTTTTTTCTATATTTTCACTCGTGCTGATTGTCGTTTTTTGTTTTGTTTGGAGACTTGGAATAACGTCACTTGGGGCCTTTTTGTATTTCCTTTTGTTTTATGCATCTAAATACGTACCACGCACGCTGTGAAGATTTTGCATAAAATCGCAGCATCTATAAGATAAAAAATAAACTTCCAGGCTGTTCCAGCAGAGTGTTAATTGAACAGAAGGTGCTCCGGACTTTTGTTTCGTGTGATGTGCTTCGCCCGGGTCTCTTAGCATCTGCGCGCACAGGCTGCGCATACGTTTCACGTCTGTCCCTTCGTTACTCCTGCCGTCCGTGTTTCCTAGTGCGCTACAGGTTTCCCTAAAAAATAAGTATCACTGAGGGTCGAAAGACATCGGCGACAAATCAACGGGAAGGCACTTTTTGGGGATATGCAGTTCGTACTTACATTCATTACCACGTCATTGCGCACCGCCTAGAGAGAGAGAGAGAGAGAGAGAGAAGAGAGAGAATAAACTTTTATTAATAACAAATGCACACTGAGCCTTCTTTGGGTGGGGCCCTCAGTCCAGGGCTCCATTGCCTTGCGCGACCCTACGAGCCCGCTGGACCAGCTGCTGCTGTTCCTGCCGGCGTAAGCTGAGCAGTGCAGACTCCCAAGAGGAAGGGGTGGGATTGGGAATGGGAGGCACGCCCTGTGGGGCAGAGCATTCCCACGTGGAGTGGTACACTGTCGGTACGGATCCACAGAAGGGGCAGCAGGAGGGGTAGAGAGTCGAATGAAAGCGATTTAGCATATCGAGGCAAGGAAATGAATTGGTCTGTAGTTGCCGCCAAGCGACAGCATCTGATCTGTTAAGTGAAAGATGAGGGGGAGGATACGTATAACAACTTCAGTCCGATTTTCAAACAGCTACCAAACTCATCGCTGCGACGACAGAAACGCCGGATGTGGACCGGCATCTGCTGCACCGCCTAGAGGACGAGGACGAAACTGCGTAAACACAAGCGCAATGTTCGCTCCTGTGTTTGTGCTGGTTCGTGCAGTTCTGTCGTCGCCCTTAAAGCGGTGTGCAGTAGCATATATAGGGACATATTACGAGGCGATGAAGAACGTCTTGTCTCTGCTCGCGCCTAAAGCTGCAGCGCTGTTAGACGTATGGGCTCTCTTTACAGGGCCGTGCTATATGTATACAGGGTCCGTCGAAGTGGAGTAGTGATTATGGTGCTCGGCTGCCGACTCGAAGGTCGCGGGTTCGATCCCGGGCGCGGAGTAGGTCGCATTTCGGTGAAGGCGAAATAGTCCCGTCTACTCTGCGATGTGAGTGCACGTTTAATAAGCACCACGCGGTCGAAATTTCTGAAGCCGCCATCCACTACGGCGTCTGTGATAATCATTCGTGGTTTCGGCGCGTAAAACTCCTGATTAATATAATTACTACTACTACTACTACTGTTACTACTGCTACTACTACTGCTACTACTACTTCCAACACCACCACCACCAGGGGCGTTGCTGTAGGGGTTCGAATACCTCCACCAAAATTTTTCAATTTTGCTTGCACATGTATACACGCACGCACGAACGTACATAAATATAATACTCCCCCCCCCCCCCCCCGTTAGTAAGAACGAATTTCTGCCTTCGCCGCTACTACTAGTGGTACTGCGTGGGTATGAAACTTTCGCCGTCTCGTGAACAATTCTATAAATGCTCTTATTTTAGAACGACGGATTGGGATTACATTTTGCACACTGCCGAATGGCTTCGATGAGAGTTTCGCTCGCCAGGGCTGTGTGACGTATTATAGTGGCATTTGCTGCTTCGTTTCCTTCTTCACGGTGAAGAGGATTGAGAGGAGGCGGAAGGGAGTGGCTGAGAAGAGCGAGATGTCGGGTGGGGAATTAGCGGAAGTAATAGGTGAGGGGCGGTGGCGTGATTGGGGACCAACGGCGTTTCCGAGTACAACACCGCTACCAAAAGACGTCGTTGGGTTCGACGGAGGCACCTTCGCGACAGCACGTTTTTTTTTCTTTTTATTTTCATTCCTCCTCTTCCTCCCTCTTGTTGGAGCAGCTCCAAGGGCTTGTTCGCTGGGCCCCTTGTCACACGCCGAAGATTGCCGCAAAATTAATGGTGCGAAATATATTTTTTTCTTCGCTTTGTACAACTGGTTGCGTGTGCTCTTGAACGTGGCGTAACGTATAAACAGGAGGTCCTGATTCTCAATAAATTACACCTCTGGGAGGGGGGGGGGGGCTGCGCCGTGCTATAAGATATAGTTCGGAACCGGTGATGATTTTTAGGCGTCCAGTGTCAAAAAACTGCAATTTGGCATTTTTTTTTCAATTTTCGTGAAGTGAGTAAAGAGGGAGTTTTAGCAGAGAGACCGTCTGAAGGCAGAAGTGTATAGTCATGGCGGCTTATCCTCTTTTCTAACTTGCGTGTACATCTTCAAAGGTCGCGGGGTCAAATCTAGGCTGCGGCTGCTATTTTGGAGGGAGGCTAAAATGTTTGACCTTGTGTACTTATGTTTAGGTGCACGTGAAAGATCTCTGGGTGGTCGAAATTTCCGGGGCCCTCGATTATACGTCGTCTCCCATAATCGTATCGTTGTTTTGGGACGTTAAAACCCCCGATATTATTATTGTGCGTACATATTTTCAAAACCTGTCGTTTAACACGCGCAGAAGAAGGAAATGCTTAGTTGAGATGCCCTCGCTTTCATTTTTTTTCTTATTACTCTTATTTTTATCCGGTGTTCACATATTCCGTTGTGAATCTGTTGATGAGCAACCACGTTTGTTTGGCGATTGCCTATCTAGACGGGAGGTTGCTGTACGAGCTGGGCCCTTACATGGAAATTCTTCTTGCGTTCGCAGGCAAGTAGACAGGCGAGACGGCGTGCGTCAGCCACCAATCAAGTGTATTGCGCGCAATGATAGTGAGACAGCTAGCATGTGAGTGGGTGTTCAAGAGGCGTCCAAGCCAAATGTATACTCGGCCACTGCGGTGCTATCGTGGGGGGGGGGGGGGGAGGGGTGCTTAGACACTGAGCCGTGTTCCTTACTGGGAGACAGAAATAAGTTCCTTATTCTTCCTCCAACAATCACAAATATCGTGGGGGGGGGGGGGGGAGGGGCTGCTCTGGACCCGTCGGAAGTGTACGTTTCTGTACGCTGGAGCAATGGGTGTGTCGGTGCGAGGCAAGAGAAAAAAAAGAGCGCATCCACGCAAAAGAATAGAGGTATTCGTAGACAGTTCACTTGTAGGCGTTACACATTACAGAACATTTTCATTAGGGAGCAGTCGATGCGTTAGCGTAGTGCAAAAAAGGAACGGGAAGACCGGACAGGATAACACATCTAGGACGCACCACTGGGTGATCTTACGTCCGCCGAAGTGGTTCTTGAAAGAGAAAAGAAGAGAAAAGTGAGCCCCGTTATTGTCTGCTTCATGAGCGACACCGCCACAGTAGCTCACAAGGGATGGGGGTGAGGAGGGATAAAAAGGATAGGAGTAAAGATGTGGGAAAGCCGAAGAAGGAGAAGAGAAGAAGAGACGTGTGGTGGTAAGCCACAGCGAGCGAGGACAAACCGAGGGGATAGAAGAGATAGGAAAGATTGAGCACGGTCACTGCAGTCCGAGGACGGGGCGCACCTGCGAGAGCTCCTTTCGGCGTCGGTGGATGGCGTAGAACAAGTCCAGTAAGTCAGAGCTGCACTGTCGTCGGAGGTGGAAGGTCGTCGGCGGCAGGAGATGACGTAGGGCGAGTCCAGTCGGCCAGAGCCACGATGACGCGGGAGATCGCAAGCGCGCGGAGCGCGCGAGCGCACGACCGATCGGCCCGAAGTCCAGCAAGCGAGTTTACGTCCGCGTTGTTACCGATGTTTCGTGCCGGATGCAGTTTCTAGACGTTTCCAACCGTTGGGGTATTCGTATGGTGCAGGTGGCGGTTTCAACACCCATCCCCCCAAATTTCTCACTTTTGCGTGTCTATATATACGCTCAAAATTTAAAATTTTGTTGAAGCGCACTAAAAAAAAACAAACGTACAGAAGAGAATGACAAGGACAGCGCTTCCTCTCCTGAAGGTTTATTAGTCAGAAAAGTTATTTAAAGCGGAAACATGCTCTTTCGCGCATGTTTTTTTTTTAGTGCGCTTCAACAAAACTTTCAGTTATGAACGTAATCCAACTGGCCTAACTTGTCATCTTGCTGTGGTATACATACGCGCACGCATACAAACGCTGCATGAACGTACATACATAAAGGTTAGTTTCATTCGGCAAAGATTTTGGATACGTCCCTGCTTCCAACATCTCTGGCTTATCAAGTGCCAAACAAAACAAACGTCCTGTCGACTTTTCCATTGACGCACGACGGCACATCCTTTAAAAAAGGTCTACTGCGTTGTCCCAAACTGATTTGCGTATATCCAAGCTCTTTCGTTCTTTTGTACTATCCTTGCGGGCGACTGTCAACAGTAGCTTGGAGACCCAGCGGCTGTAGGCCCTGGCGCTACAACTCTCCAGCCGCCCCCAGCGCAATAGTTTGGGCCACAAGCCTTCTTGGTGACTCCTTCACTAAAACTCTCCAATTCATTCATACATGCCATTCTCTCCTCAATGCGTAAGTCGACCGTCTAGCGGTTGGGATCTCGAAAGTCGTGGGTTGGAATACCGCGACCCCGGTGACCGCATTTCGGTGGAGGCGAACTGCGGCCGGCTGCTGTTTACGTGTGCCGTCCAATCAGATGTGGGTGCACGTTTAAGGATTCCAGCAGGCGGTCGAAATATCCTGAGGCCCTCCTATGTGGCGTTCGTCAAAATGATATATCGTGGTTTTTGGGGCACACAATCCTAGCAATTATTATTATTATTATTATTATTATTATTATTATTATTATTATTATTATTATTATTATTATTACTCATGACAAGGCCTACAGGATGCTTGCATTGCTAATACGTTCGAATCTCCTATAAAAAAAAAGCAGAGGTTAGTCACATCCGCTCTTGTCGCGTTTGTAGCCGCGGCCACGTATCGCCTGCCCTCCCCCTTTTCCCCTCTCTGATAATACGGGGCCGAACGATCGCCACCACCCGTCCACTTTGACGTACCTTATCTCTCTGTCGCCTGTTTTTCATATCTGGTTTCCTTCACCATCCAACTCATATAGGGTAGGTCACCCTACTTGGCGTATCGATTTCACCCGTCAGTGTTTACTTGTGTGTCATCATCATCATCATCATCATCATCATCAGCCCGACTACGTCCACTGCAGGACAAAGGCCTCTCCCATGTTCCACCAGTTAACCCGGTACTGTGCTTGCTGCTGCCAATTTATACCCGCAAACGTCTTAATCTCATATGCCCATCTAACCTTCTGTCTCCCCCTAACCCGCTTGCCTTCTCTGGGAATCCAGTCAGTTACCCTTAACGACCAGCGACCTGTCTACGCGCTACATTCCCGGTTCATGGCCATTTCTTCTCCTTGATTTCAGCTATGATATCCTTAACCCTCGTTTGTCCCCTAATCCACTCTGCTCTCTTCTTGTCTCTTAAGGTTACACCTACCATTTTTTCTTTCCATTGCTCGTGTGTGTATGTGTGTGTATGTGTTTACTTGTGTGTATGTGACCGTTATTGCGGTGATGGCGTGTCGGAGCGCACTCGACGACGCGGAGACCGATATCTGCTGCTTCTCTGCTCGGAGAGCGGGCTTCTGACGAGCAACCCAGGACGCCGTCGTCGGGCCGTGACTGATTGTGTAACGAGTCTGACTTGGCTCGCGCGACGGGAGAAGGAAAATAACGGCCGAAACGCCGGCAGTGCATGGCGTCAGTTAGTGACGTACGGCGCGTATAGAGTCCATGTTTGCGCCCGTCCTTCGTATACACTTGGCTTTCATCCTCCGTGTTTGCTCCAGCAGCCTTGCTATATGTGTGCTTGCTATATGTGTGCTTGCTATATGTGTGATTCAATGGCCCAGCATGTTCTGTAACATGTGTAGTCATTCGTGAAGCGACTTACCTTTTTTTCCTGAACACCGCGGCGGCTCGCTATAGCGTGTGCCCGGCATCGCGGAACCGCGGCTAATCTTAGCCGCCGGTGCGAGTTCCCCGAACGGGCGCCATTGGTCGGTGCCACCTCGGTGGCCGTTTGTTTTCCCTTTGCTTTTCTTTTTTCGACCCGCATGAATGGGAGGACACTTTGGGATCGCCCGGTAGATGTCAACACAAGCGTGTGGGCTCCCAAGATCAACGCTTGCTGCGTGTTGCGCACTTTAAGCGTATACATACCACGTGACTCTCGGTTTCCTTTGTCAAAAGTAACATCCGCCAAGTGCCTCTTGCGTGGCTGTAGGCTCGCTTTTGAACGCTTATACTGTTGATGTAGAAAAAAAAAAACATCAGTAAACGGGGGTTGTGCACTCCAGCCGGCGTTTCGACAAACGGACTCGTATAAGGCTGGAACTTCCAGCCTTGAAGAAGACATGTGCACTCGTCGAAACCTCCGTTCACGGACTTTTTCGTCGCAAGCTTCCATCTTCGCCATCCCGTTGTTTTTAGGACATACTACTTCGAGATATGCCCGAAATTCCTCAAAAATAAGGGAAATATGAAATATTTGATCATGACTACTTTTTCTGTTGCGGCACACACATCAACGACGCAGGGACATGAATTACGTAGATAACTAGACGTTAAAATAACGTTTTAATTAATGCATTTGGGCGGCCGGGTCAAGAAAAAAAATCGGAGTCCTTGTTGTGAAGAGCCCGTTGCCGCTTTGAGATCTTCCATAGTACCCATAATACAACTATGCATTGAGATCCCCCATAATAATAATAATAATATATGGGGTTTAACGTTCCAAAACAATTATATGGTTATAAGAGACGCCGTAGTGTAGGACTTTCTGTAATTTTCATAGAGTTTCCCAAAATTAACTAGAGGGCACTCTGGCGCTGCGATCGTTCAGCGACCATGGGAATGATGGGTAGTACACACATTTACCTAGTCTTCGTACTTGCGGGCGGCGAATCGTACTTGCCACTTCGTTTATTGCTGGTCACGGTTTCGTTTTGAAAGAAAAAAACGAACCCTTTTGAACTTCATGACTTGATTCGAAGTGGTAAGCCTAAAGAAATAAGGTTGTGAAGTGCAAACGGTGAACACTTGCTAATTTATGTTTTCGTGAAAAAAAAAACAGCTCCAAGCCACACGAACACGCACGGAGCCAGAAGCAGGCCAGAAGTACGAAAATTAGACAAATGTGTGTACTACCCATCATTCCCATGTTCGTTGAAGCGCCGTACATTGCAGCTCCCATAAACGGCTAGCGCCAGAGTTCTCTCTAGTTAGTATTGTAGGAAATTCTATGGTAATTTCTACCATCTAGTGTTCTTTAACGTGTTCTGACATCACTACACGGGTCTGAACCATTTCGTCTCAACAAACCGGCCGGGATCGAACCCGTGACCTTCAGGACAGTAGCCGAGCTCCGGTCAGCCCCTGATCCACCGCGTGGCGGACTGAGATCTTCCAAAAGCGGCCGCACGTAATCTCTTCCGCGTTTCGCTTTCGTCGGTGAAATCTGACCGATGTGGAGGAGTGCTATGGCCGTATTCTTCCGTGACGCCCGCGATGAGGCAGCGTCGTTACGTCAATCATCGGTCGACTTGCTTCGTGTGTATACAGACTGCGCTTGTAACGTAATTACTCCGTAATGATTAACGTATGACTCCCCCTTATTTTTTCGAAATCTCAAGGCGGTTGTGATGCGATCTTGGCAGGAAGGACTTCGATTCTCCCATTTGACCCTGCCGCCTGTATATAATTTGAGAAAAAAAGTTTAATTTCTTTGATTGCTGCCGTAATTGAAATATTTAGCCACCTTAAAGGGGCCCCGCAACACTTTTTGAGCGTGGTCAGAAAACGGTGCCGATCGGTAGTAGAGGTTCCCAACAACATGTGAGCCAAACATTGTAGTGCAGCACGTGTCCTGGAGTTCACAATGAGTTATCAAAGTCAGCTATAAATTGCTTTCTCTTCTCTCGACAAATCACGGAAGATGCTCAAAATCACTCGTAAAGAGCCCATCCATCAGCCATTGGCTGATTTAGAGATGGCGCGCTCGGTCGTTACAGCGATCGCCGCGGGAGGCCGTGACTTTTCCACGCGTGCGTCCACGATCACACTGAAAAAGCCGCGCATTCCAAGAAAAAAAAGGGCTCAAGGTCGCGAGGCGCGCGTGACGTTTTTCTTTGTCGCTGTCATCCGTCCTTGCTTAGCTTGCTGCGCTCTCGTCGCTACGAGAGAAGAGAGAATGCAATTGCAGCATGCGACACATTTTTGTAACTCCACTCGTACTGGACGGATTATTAAAATTTTTTGTGGCGTTGAATTTGTGAGACAATAAGCTCTTCCACTGTATACAATCCATGGTTACTTGAAGAAGTGTCTCAGGGCTCATTCAAGATGTTTACCGCTGCAGAAGAAATAATTATGGAGGCAGCTGACATTTCGTTTTCTTTACTTTCGAGTATTTTAGGACGCATTTCTTGAAACACCCTGCTCCGTGGTATGGACGTAATCGCACTTGTCAGTCGAGTGCGTCGGTGTGGTCGCTGTCGATGTCCGCGCCGTGGCTACTACCTTGCACTAGATTCAAGCCTCAGTTTAGGATTGAATTATAGTACAAGGACCTAGCATGCAGTGTAGTTGCGTTTGGTGTCACTATACGGTGTTGGTCTCTGCAGATGGTTGTAAAAGAAACGGCGGCTGAAGCGGCCGGCTCTTCGCACTGGTAAAGTAGTGCGATTCCGACTGTACATGCATGGGCTGTTCCCACGCTTTCATGGCGCGGGAAGGCGCCCTTGTACGGGTTCATCCTTTACAGCATCTTCGTGACGCTATCGCGCAGATTTCGCTGCGAATATAAGGCTTCAGCATTTTTGTGAACGCGGCGATACGGTTTCTTGCTACGCAACTCCCGATCCAACGCGATTCATTTGTGAAAACATAAAAGGGCGTGTGCAGCACTACTCGGGATTCAGTTCCAGGCGGTCAGGCCACAACCGTGGGAGCGAATCATTCGAAGCGGCTTTCATACAAGAGAGCTACGGGTGATTAGAAGGGTATATCCTCCTCCTCTTCCTTCTGACCGTTCTTCTTTTTCCTCCTCAACTTCTTCGCCGATTGGTCGCCGCCTTCCGCGATCATCCGCCGGCGCGCTTGGAGGCCACGTTTCGTACATCTCTTATCTCGGTCCCGATCGTTGATTCTGACACGGGGCAGCTGTTGCCAGGTGGGGAGGCAGCCTCTGCGCATGATTCTCGCACTGGTTTTAAAGTGAGTGCCGATCCTTTGCTCAGGCCCACCGCGGTGTTCTAGTGGCTACGCTGGTCGAGGGTGATTCTCAAGAGAGAAAGGAAGAGAAAAGTGAGCCCCGTAACTGTCTGCTTCGGTGAGCGACACCTCAACAGTAGCTCACAAGGGATGGGGGTGAGGAGGGATAAAAGGGGTAGGAGTAAAGGTGTAGAAAAGAGCAAGAGACGTGAGGTGGTAAGCCAGAAGGAGCGACAACATACGCTGGTCGACTATGCTGATTCTATACGAAGGTCGCGAAATCGAATCCCGGCCACGGCGGCCGTATATTTCGATGGAGGCGAAATGCTATAGGCCCGCGCGCTTACATATTTAGTCAGATATATCTATAGGTGCACGTTAAAGAATCCCATATAGCCAAAAGTTCTGGAGCCCTCCACCACTGCATCACTCATAATCATATTGCGCTTTAGAGACGTCAAACCTCGATTATTATTATTATTATTATTATTATTATTATTATTATTATTATTATTATTATATTATTATTATTATTATTATTATTATTATTATCTAGTGGCTAAGGTACTCGGCTGCGGATCCACAGGTCGCGCGATCGAATCCCGGCTGCGGCGGCTGCATTTTCGATGGAGGCGAAAATGCCGTAGGCCAGTGTGCTCAGATTTGGGCGCACGTTAAAGAACCCCGGGTGGTCGAAATTTCCGGAGCCCTCCACTACGGCGTCTCTCTAATAATCATATGGTGGTTTTGGGGACGTGTAACCCCACATAGCAATCATCAAAGCTCTTCTTCTTCTTCTTCTTCTTCTTCTTCTTCTTTCTTATCTTCTGTCTTCTTCTTCTTCTTCTTCTTCTTCTCTTCCTTCTTCTCCTTCTTCTTCTTTTCTTCTTCTTCTTCTTCTTCTCTTTTCTTCTTCCTTCTCTTCTTCTTCTTCTTCTGCTTTCTTCGTCTTTCTTCTTCTTCTAATTATTATTATTATTATTAATTATTATTATTATTATTATTATTATTATTATTATTACCTTTATTATTTAGTTCATTACTCGTGACCATACACGAAGCAGCGACCCGGCGCGTCGGAGTGCCGACTGTGCGCGCGGAGTCCGTGCCGTAGTTTTGCCAGCGGCTTTCGCCCGTAGACGACAGGCACGTCCACTTCTGGGAAGCGGCTTCTCCGCGTGCGTCGCACGCTTATCTGCTCTCCCGCCCACTTTGCGCGCGAAACCGCTCTCCCTCTCGCCACGAGTGCCGTCGTTCGATGTGGCCGCCGCTCGTTGGCGGCGACGTGGAAGAGGAGATACGGCACGCGTGCTCTTCTTGTTTGTTTTTGTTTCGCCGGACTTGGACGCCCGCCCCGCTTGGCTGAGTAGCGGCGCTTCGCTGACACGCGTCTGTGATTCGATAGGAAAACGCAGTCCAGTGAGTAAAACGAACGAGCGAGCAGTGAAGGATATCTTCGGGCTGCTTACCAGAAGCGATTTTTTGGGAAGAAACGCGCGCGCTGCAGACCCGGCCTTGATCGGCTTCTAAGTCGTCGATCGTTAGATCGCGATGGGGGCTCTGTTTAAGCGTGGACTATCCTCGGAATCGCGAAAGGGTTCCTGAGTGATCGGCCGATGTCCAAATAAGCGGACGGGGTTATTTTTTTTTTTCGGGGGGGGGGGGGGGGGGGCGTTGCGGGAAAGCCCGCGGCGCGCAGTTTCGCTATTCCGAAGGTAAGGAAAACGAGTTGGAAAACGGGCCGTGTTACCCAATTTATATATATATATATATATATATATATATATATATATATATATATATATATATATATATATATATATATATATATATATATATATATATATATACTGCGAGGGCGCAGCGTGCGTCGAAATGATTGTTTTTCGCTATTCGGAACACGATTCTCACAACCGCGGCGTCTGTTCACGTCCGCCCCTTGCGCTCTCCGCAAAACGAAGGTAGGGCGACCGCCCCGTAAAGGTGTTGGTCCCGGGTTTGACCCCCGGACCGGAACATCCCTGCGAATTTCCTTGTGGTTTCGTGCTACCGGCGCGTTGCTGTCATTGTCCAAAACAAAGGACGGGGCGGCCTAGTGGTTGTGATGCTCGTCAGCATACCCGAAGCTCGCGGTATCGGATACCGGCCTCGTTTCGATGAAAGCGCAATGTTTAGAAGTCTGTGTACTCAAATTTAGGTGCGCGTTAGCGAACCCCAACGTTGTCGAAATTTCCGGAGCCCTCCGCTACGGCTAACCTCATAACCAATCGTGTCGTGGTTTTGGGACGTCAAATCATAACTGTTATTTATATGCAAGGCATGTCGCAATTATCATTTCCTTTCGAACGCATTGTGGACTTCCTGGGGTGGTCAGTTAACATCAGTCTCTTGCGCTTGTGCTTTCTGTACGAAGTATCGTTGCCGTGTGTAACACCCTCTCTTCTCTGTTGTTGTCACGCGTAGAGCACGTGACCGCATCGGGCGAGTGGTTGTCATGGTGATTGTGTCGCGAGGATACCGCGTGCGTGACCCATCGCGACCCGACCACCACCGTACGTGCGGGGCCGCGCGACTTGGGACCGGGGGTACTGAACCCGGGGCATCGATCCGCGTCAGAAGTGACCACCGCCGCTCCGTGCGGGCGACGTAAATCATTTGGCACCCCTTACGCCAGACAGAAGCTACCTTCCCTTGCGTCCTCTACTGTAGCCCAGACCGCTTCGTTGTTACATCAGACATTTTGGCAGACAGAGCACTCCGTGCCCCTATCCTCCAGTCCCTCGCCTTCTAGCGGACGAAAATAGCGTCTGCACGGAGCGCCTACAAGCGATACCACGAGAGTGCGAAAAGCCGAGAAATGAAAGACGGCAAAGCAAAAAGTGGTCGGCGGCGATGCAGATCAGCCCACGTTGCACGTGTTGGCCCCCGAAACGGGATTGCGTGAGCGCTTATGCAATGAGCGTTATTATAAGCTCTGCGGAAGGCGGGTGCTCGTGCCGCTCATGCGGTTCTTTTATTATTTTTTTGTTACGGTTGTTGTTTCAGTACAGAAACGGCTGGATGTCCCCTTTTTTCTCTGCGGAGCCCACTCCGAGTTTACCAAGCAAGACCACTGGCATCTCGTGCAAGGAGTCTCGCGTTTGTGGCTGCTCTCAATTGATATGTGGGGTTTAACGTCCCAAAACCACCATATGATTATGAGAGACGCCGTAGTGGAGGGCTCCGGAAATTTTGACCACCTGGGGTTTCTTTAACGTGCACCCAAGTCTGAGCACACGGGCCTACAACATTTCCGCCTCCATCGGAAATGCAGCCTCCGCAGCCGGGATTCGGTCCCGCGACCTGCGGGTCAGCAGCCGAGTACCTTAGCCACTAGAGCACCGCGGCGGGGCGTGGCTGCTCTCAAGACCCGCAGGCTTTCGCAGCTAGAAAAACACTAGGGGGCTTTCATTTAAATTAATCACCAGCAAAATAAACCCTTAGCAAGACCAAGCCCAGGCCTCAGTTGTGTCTTTAATTTTGTGTGTGTGTGTGTGTGTGTGATTTGGGGATCAGGAGACTGTTTTGCAGTTAATGGTATATCATAACAACAATTCATTTGTTCATAGGTCATACGAAAGGTTGCGTTGCCGCTTGTTAGTTCAACATAGCATTGTTACTGGAGCATCAGCTCATGAGAGAAGTGACTCATCAATGGTTTGTCGAGTAATGTTTCGGTGTTTGTTTGGGGAAACATGTCTCAGATGATTGAACAATATGTCTTTCTCTTTTCCTTTCTCTACTTCAGGGGCATTTTCATTAACATACCCGCCTTCTCCTTTTCTTTTCTCTTGCTCTTGAAAAATAAAAACAATAATGTGGCCCACGAAATGCCGATGAATACTCATTATCAATCTCTGATTGCTGACATTGCAAGGCTTTGTGTATAAATTGCCTGACTAAATTCATTGGCCCTACTTATAGGTTAAAAAGCATATGGAACAGGATAATCCTAACATGAGGAATGAAAAAGAAAGAAGGTTGAGGGAAAGAAGCTTAACATGTGTGTGGTTCAAGTCCTTTCAAATAAAGAATTTCACCGGATCAATGCCTCTTTAGAAGTGAGATCTTAAATCTGAGAGTTTACTTTTATCCAGAACTTTAGTAGATATATTGATTCCTCCTGTCATCTTCAATTGGCTTGACATTCGTAAAGCCAACTAGGGGCACCCTTCTGTCCTGGCCAATTGTATAAAATAGTTTTAAATACACATCATTTGCATCCATCTGTTGACTGATTACAATGCTTAGCCCATGTTTCAACCAAGCACAGTTCGCTTTACTAAACCGTCACCAAACTGTTTTGAAAGGCAAGAAATTGTCAGAATCATGAATCTATTCTCATAATGCAGAGAATGTATAGAGGCATTCATGTTCTTTTTTGCTTTTTGTTAAATATTAGCAGGTAGCCAGCTTTTTTTCAAGTAGGTAACTAACCATAAGCTTCATTAAGGTAATTTTACTTTGTGTGTTGCAATGTTTTGTCAACACCAAAAACTTGCCTTTTTTTATAAGAGATATATTCAATACCAACTATGAAAAAACAACTTAAAAAAAAATCTTTTCAAAATAAGAGCACAGTTGAAGGGTTAATAATGTTATGTCACGGTGTTGATTGACATATTCAGAGATCTTATGATCGCTTTCTATATTTGGCTTTTTTTTATGTTGCATACCAAACTAATGCCACGAGAATTGCAAAAGTGCCACCTATATCGACTGCTTGCCTAAGACTTGCTGCCAGTAATATCTGCTAACACTGGCGCTTTATTGTGGCGTTGGTACAAACCAGGGCTGCGATTTTATTGTCGCTGTTGTCCACTTTGCGCAGTGCTTCGGAAAATCACGTCTGGCCTTAATACTTGGCTGTTTACAGTAGATGCTCTAGACTTGCATGACACTGGATTGCTTTTTGGCTGATTTCTTGCTCTGCCGTTGTCTGTGCTTTCGCTCCAGCAGAGCCGCCTGACTGTGGCTGGGAGTGTGTGATCCAGAAAGCATGTGGCTCTCGCACCAGAGCCTACCGCTGCTGCTGCTAACGACCCAGCGCAGCGGTGGCCCCTGGTTAGGCCGCCACAAGGACGCCTGCCATGCCCCGGCTTCCCCCCTGTTCTCGTCACCTTGGCTGTGTGCGCTGCCGTCCGCCAGC
The DNA here is from genome assembly GCA_013436015.1 of Rhipicephalus annulatus. Classification (NCBI taxonomy): domain Eukaryota; kingdom Metazoa; phylum Arthropoda; class Arachnida; order Ixodida; family Ixodidae; genus Rhipicephalus; species Rhipicephalus annulatus. The sequence continues at coordinate 70,619 of WOVY01004568.1, read as the reverse complement.
CTACAGAACTGCTCTGGTCGCTCAAGGCACATGGCAAGCCGTGAGTGGCGCCCTCTCACATTGTGTTGACTCGTGTACCTCATTTAAATAAAGGGCCCTGATCCTTTACGCTACTGGTTTGTGTCAGGAGGCTCCAAAAATGATGTGGGCAAATTTTACATAGCAGCATGGTAAGAAAAACATGAACACGGTTGTCCGTATTTTTTCTTGTTTATATTTATTTGTCCATGTGTTTTTCTTACTGTGTAGTTTATGCAGTAAACTAGCGATAATTGAAACTTTGATAATTCATACTTTTGGTTAATTCAAACAAAGTTCAATTTTTTGTTCATCCCCTCCATTCTTTCAATGTACTATATAAAAACCTCTTAATTGAAACTCTTATTCAGTTAAATCGTACTTTTTTGGTTCTATACCAGAAATATCTGCTACTTTCCCACTATCATTTAATAGTAATGAGAAAGCTTATATAATCCTAACAGTCTAAAAATGAAAGTAAGCGTCTCAGCCTTTGAAAGAAAAAGGATTTGCTAGTAAACAAATGTTTGGAAAGAAGCACACGCATGGTAAACAGTGATGCTTCTTTACTGGTATAGAGCTCGAGTTTTGTGCTGAAGGCACATATAGCAAGGGAGCAGTTGACAATTCACAATTTCTTCAAAAGGTGTGATCAGTAGTGAGTGGCCAATAAACTTGTGGACTCATTTCTGTTCATTGCATGCCGTTAAGATTAAAAAATGCTTTAAAAAATTTTAAATCTGATGAACTGAATGCCTAATCATAATTTGTGGTGTCATCTCACCCACAGTCATATCTCTAAGAACTTCTGATAATTTAAACTTCTTGATAATTCAAACAAAATTAAGAAGTCCCTTTGAGTTTGCATTAACGAGAGTCAACTCTAATTGGCACATATTTTTCAACCAGCCCTTTGCTTATTTACGCAATCTGGTCACCACTGAGTATGCTTCATAAGTAATGCTGTGGCACCGCATCACACCGTGAAAGCTGGAAATGTGATGACGCACAGTTGTGCTGGCAGAATAGAATGAAACCTGAAATTTGCACATGCTATTTTGATCATCTCTTGGCTTATTTCTGCAAGCCGGTCATTGCTGAGTATGTCACTGATGTAAGGCTGTTCTGCTGCATCACTGTGTGAAAGCTGGGAATGCGATGAAGCACTTCTGTGCCGGTGCGGGGGCGGACTAGAATGAAACATGAACTGTGAAGAACAAATTCGAATGCAATTCGAATGTAACCTGCGCACGCTACAAGTAATTATACCTCAAGAAGTGTTCTACCTTGCGTCTTAAGTGTCGGCATTTCATACCTTCCTGCGACATCTAAATGTTTCATTTATTGACTTGACGTTTGATATGCATGCTTTGTGCTGGCTAATTCCTTTTCTGGTTCATTACGTGCTCCCACACGTTTCGTCACTGGGGGTCAAAAAAAGAAAAAGTGAAATCGATATCTATGCTGCATAATTTTTGTGTAACTGGAAGAGATCAGAGTGCACATTCTGATTTTGATTGTCACACTTACGGAATTTTGCTTTATTAGTTGCTTAAAGGTGTCATTATTCTTTCCCTCATCTTCTCACCTAGATAATTGCTTGAGTTTAGAGTAAAGCCGAGGCCACGTAATTGCCTGAAATTATATATTTGTGATCAAGCCTGATTTTTGTTCTTGCTACATTCATTTTGACGAATCTCGCCTCGTTTTCTTAAAGACCCACAGGTCGCGATATTGAATCCCAGCTGCGGCGGCTGTCTTTTCGATGGAGGGAAAAATGCTGTAGGCTCAGATTTGGGTGCACGTTAAAGAACTACAGGTGGTCGAAATTTTCGGAGCCCACCTCTACGGCGTCTCTCGTAATCACATGGTGGTTTTGGGGCGTTGAACCTCTCGTATCAATCAATCAATCAATCAATCAATCAATCAATCAATCAATCACTCAATTATTTTCTTAATGTTTCTGACACTCTGCTACAAAAAGTCCTTATGATTCCCACCATCATTCTTAAATGGCATCGACACACTTTACGGCACCTATGCATCAAGTAATTTCTTGCTTGCCCTACAGATAATTTTAAAGATTAATTGTTTTATCCCATTTCACCAATAAGTAACCCTCTGATTTTGTGCAAACATTTTGATGATTTATGTATCTAATAGCTCAGTAGATTTTGTGTGCAAAAATAGTTAACAAACCATATGCACAGTTTCCATGATGGTATACGCTTCCAGGTAAATTTTGAAAAACACTGCATTGCTCTGGGGATGAAGGATACTGCTGCTAGCTCTACATAAGGTTGCTTTAAGTTGGTGGTGGACTTCTGCCTTTGCAATAGACAGACTCAATTTCTGTGATGTAAAGTGTTGAGTGTCTGAATAACAGTTGCTGCCTTCCAGAGAAGTTTTAGCCAAAAATAACGTAGAGAGATGCAATTGTTAGAATAGTCGCTATGTATATATGCACTGTAGTCGACCATTCTTTGGGTAAAGGCTAAAAGAAAAAAAAAAGATATGTGTGTATATGGCATACCCACTTGCAATTTGTTCTCTGGAACAGTAGGCAAAGGCTACTTGTTTGAGAATGGGCAAAGATTGCACGGAGATAAATCTCCGCCAGAGATAAGAAGCATCGAGTTGCACTTGTTCGACGTGCATGGCTTAGCAGGATTAGTAATCTCTATGATATCATGCAGTTGCCCTACGCCTCTTCAGCTAAACTATTGCACGTGCCAGATATGGGTAGCTTTTCCTTGATTTTCTGTTGCTTTCTGTAAAGCCAATACCGTCCCTGGTTTCTTTTTTCTAATTACATCAAAACTGTGTTACCAACTTTGCTGTCTGTTTTGTCTTTCCTCTCAGGAGCACCTTCTCTCAAGTATCGCATGTGTGTGATTTCAAAAGGGAATTTATTTTATACACAGGAAACAGTGCTGCAAAACGGGGTGAAAAAAAAAAACACACAAATCACCACATTTTCGTTTTGTCACATCTTATTATACTGTTTCCTGCATTTAATCATCAACCTACCAGCCTGAATTTGTGCCCATCAGCAGTTTTGTGCACCACAATTGTCATCACCTGTGGTGTCATATCATATCATAGATATGATATGTTTATCATAGAAATGAGGAAGCAGCAGGCCCAGAGCAGTTTTGTGCACCACAATTGTCATCACCTGTGGTGTCATATCATATCATAGATATGATATGTTTATCATAGATATGAGGAAGCAGCAGGCCCAGAGCCAGGAATTTTTTCCAAGGGGAGGCCCATTTCTTGAAGACCTTGAAAAACCCCTATTTTCCTTATTTGTTCTCGGTAATACACGCCTTCATCAGATTTTATTATATTTTAGGATGGGGGGTGCAAGTTAGGGCACCCCCCTGGCTATAGTCCTGTGAAGCAGTGATAGGTGTTTACACAAAATTGGAAGCTGCCATCCCTGCCTGTCAGTTAGTTATGCTTCTCAGAGAACCTGTCTCTTACTGTCAGTGTTGAATATACTTTCCCTTCAGCATTTTGACAGTTGAATAAAAAAAAATCTAATGGCTTTATACGCTTATCTCAGCTTTCACTGAAAGATCTTTTTATCTCGGTTTCCGCAATAAGCAAACAAAGCACGTCTTTTCCGTTCATACAACTCGGCAATACGCACCCTCGGCATTGCGAGGGGGGGAACTGTTCACGTGAGTGTTCCGTGCTTGTTGAGGGGTGTCGAGATAAGAACAACTAGGGTTTAGCAATCCACTCATTCTTGTGGCAACGTCACTGCGGTTGTCAAAACACTGTCAACACTCTTTCAATCTCCTCTGCCTCTCCGAGTGCGAGTGCTGACCATTCTTCGAACAAGCTGTCACCCCATGCACAAATGACAGTGCTGGGATCTATGTGTGATGCCTCAATCTGAGTGCGCTGATAACGGGCAGCCAGCGACACCAGCATCGGCTTTCGAAACTGTTATCGCCCTTTTATCAGCCTCAGGCTCGCGCGACTCCAGTCTTTCGCCTCCGTGCTCTGGCCGAGTGCGGTACGTTGTGCGAGGGTAGTCTGAGGAGCCGTGCGTCTTGTTTTGGTTTCGTTTGTGCCTTCAGCTTCGTGTGAATTGGATATCTCCTTTGTCTCAGTCTGTTGGACCGCACGCAAAAACAATGTTGTTGGGCCAGGCCTTGGTTGAGCTGTTTCGCATCATAGCCGTGACGGGACAAGTGATATCAAAGCAGTCATTCAGGATGGTTTACAGACTTCCTGCGAAGCAGTCTTTTATCTACACCTCTGTCGGTCTCTGGTTGCTACTGCTACTGAGTGAAGGTACTTCATTCATGTTTGTGAAGGGTCTTAGAATTTCTTTGATCACTTAGTCATGCTTGATGCTATGTATGTCACCTTCAAGGCAGTTTTGTCATGTGGTCAGAGAACATTCCCCGGTAGGCATTAGTTTTTGTTTAGTTTCTTTTTCTTGTTTCTGAAGCAATTTACTTCTGCTGAATGAATAGAGTTCAGGCATGATGTCATGTGAGATAAAAGGCATCTAGATATATATCTATAAAAACACTCCAGGTGAACTGGAAGTGATTGTGTAATTGATCATATGCTTACATGTTTTACTTATTTCTATGTTCTCATTCAGTTAATCGAAATTACAGGTGCAGTAATGCCAGTAATTTATATTGTAAAATGAAATTTGAAATACATTAAACTATATAATGTCACGTGCTTGCTCAAGAAAGACGATGGCAGTTGTGCATGTGCCACGAAGGACTACAAAATGGACGAAGAAGAAGAACTCGCTTGCACTTTCTAATGAAAAAGATTGACCTGCTTCTGGTGTCTCAATCTCTACGGCAAGACCTCTGTTTTGACGTCGTGACACTGGTGAAGGTGCTAGATAGGAGGGACGCAGAGGGCCCGAACTTCCTCACGCAGTATTTCCCTAAACATTTGTCGCAGGGAACTTTCACACACGGCAGTGTCACGACGTCAAAACAGGGGTCTTGCCGTAGAGATTGAGACACCAGAAGCAGGTCGATCTTTTTCATTAGAACGCGCAAGCGAGTTCTTCTTCTTCGTCCATTTCGTAGTCCTTCGTGGCACATGCACAACTGCCATCATCTTTCTTGAGCAAGCACGTGACAATATTAGTTGCAGCCATTTCATGTTACCTTCACCAATTATTTGTGTAATGTGCTAACAATACTATGTTTTGTTTCTCTATTTTATAAGTGTCATACTGGCTCATTGAAAGTCTTGTTTTGCCCTCTCTCAAGTCAATAACATCATTGTTACTTCCAAATAGGTTTATTGGGAGCTGACATTCCAAAAGTGCTTGGCTGTGTAGAAATGTCATTCACCAAGAACAATTACTTTGTTTCTCCACATATACTGCTTTGCTACTGAGAACTCTGTGAAGATTTCTTTCTGTTGCAAATTTTTATTGTACTAATTATAAGCTGTGCCATAACTTTACCAGTGCTGCACATGCAAGCGAAAAGAAAGAAAATGGCATTTATATTATTGGTTGATTGACTAGCTGAACTTTGCATGTGTACATGATTGCACAGAACTTAGACTGATAAGAAGTCATTCAAGTCAAATTGAATCTTTATTTGCACTACTATGTGCAATTACAAAGATGGAGGATGATGATACAAATTGGACTGTGAATTGATGGCTTACTAGTCTGCTGCTTGGCATGTAGTCGACAGTGCAGTATTTCGTACTGAATGTGAAAAACCGAGTGTAATGGGTGGCGTGCTGCCATAGCCTATAAAAGTCGTATCTGTTCACCAAACAATTCCAGGAAGCTGTTGCGCAACACTTGTGAGCTCAATGTGCAATGTGTTTATCATGGAATAAATAGGCCTTGATATGAACCCTTCCTTTTTGCATGTCTCCCGTGAAACAATTATTGTATGATATTTTCTTCAGAGAAAATTCATACAGTACTCATCCGTGACACTTCAGCAGACTCCTATTTTGTTTGTTTGTTAAATATTTTTGGGCACTCTTCTATTTAGCAATTCTCTGTTTTTCTTCTGAGCTTTGTTTAGCATTGCACACTGTTGGTTTGTGGGCTTTCACTCGCGCCGTTTTCTCTATCATTGAAATTGACGATGATGTCCGTTACTTAGACAAATTACAAAGGCAACACATGCAGTGCTGTTAACAGGAAACTTTCTAGTGAAGGGAATTTTTATGTTATGTGTCAATTTCTGATCAGTGGCAGTGTGTAGCCTACTGTTTTGTGAAATTTGCTGCTTGAAGGTCATTAAAAAAATTGAATTGGAGTCCCCCACTATGATGCATGCACTTCATTGTCATGTTGTGATTTTGGCATTTGAAACCTCCAGAAATGATCATTATTATTACAAACAGGTGGCTGTCAGTTTTTTTTTCTTGCATAACCCTTCCTTCATCTTGTGGTGATCTGGAGAACTTACTTGCCATGCACCTGTCTGCCTGCAACCAATTCTCTTCCTGTCTGCTTCTCTTCTTTCGTCATTTTATTCCATTTCGAGCAGTGCATAATAGCTAACAGTATGTGCATCTATTTATAGGCATGTTTTCTTTCTTGTTTCCATTTGTAGTGATGACAGACTGTGAGCATGGTGTATAAGTCATGAAAGAAGTATGCACGAAAACAAGGAGAACATGAATAATTAGGTGACAACATAAACGAAACTGACCACTGACGGCTCTTTTTTCAAGCTAAACCAGAACACGTAAAAAGAAAAGCGAATGCTTTGGATATTATATGGCAAGCCCTTTCACACCTTCGTGGTGCAGTCATTTTAAGTGAGCCTTTTACGTAAGCAGGAGGATGTAATAATCAAGGTACTCCATGCCTGCTTTATATAAGGTTAACGGCGGCTGAGCAATGCACTTATGTGCTTTATGAATAAGGACGTCTATGATCCCACACTCCGTTCTATCTTTAATTGGCACCAGAACCTTGGTACCAGGTAGCGTGGTTCAAAAGAAAAAGGGTGGAAGAATCAATGGGGTTGAATCTTTCACTTCTATTCTTTTGTTCCTGCTCCCCTCCAGCCTTTTTTTGTCATGCTTTTTCTCTGAATGACATAGTACCAACTTTTCCAAGATTTCATTGTCTAAGCGTGGTACTATTTCTCTGGGGCAGATGGAGGTGAGTCGTCACCACGACGGGCGTGGGAGCGGAGCACTTCACCACTTGGCACCAGCCGGTACCTTCGAGGCTTGAGGTGGATGCCCATTCCACTGGGGCTTGGTTTTGCCTGCCTGGCTTACCTGAGGAGCCTACGCAGCAGTCGAGGGGGCGAAGACAGCAGTCCACAGCCCGTCGCCTCTGGCCTCCAAGTACGTACAGCTTGAGTCTGTATCTCTTGTCGCTGACCTGGAGGTCACGAGATGAAATTCTAGTTGTAGTGGCACATCTTCATGGAGGCAAAATGCTTAAAACCCTTGTGCTAGATTTAGGCAAAAATTAACAAACTCCGGGTAGTCAAAATTTTCAAAGCCCTCTGCTACAGCGTCTCTCATAATAACCATATTGTAGTTTTTGGATGTCGTATGGAAATAAGTATTTTTAATATGAATCTTTTGTCAGAACTCTACGTGAATTGGGCAGCAGGCGAGTTCAAGATAAGATTAAGGGATGGGGAGGAGATTGTGTATGCATATGTCGGTGTTCACAGGCTCGCGCAGCAGTAAGCAGTGCTTTTTTTAATCGTATCTATGTATACTCAGCATTTCACACAGCCCGCCCATACCTGGTAATCGGAAACTGTATAATGAGGTAAAGGCACGATGGTAGTTCGAGCTGCCGTAGTATAAAAACTCTGACAGCTCTACAGTCTCTGACAAGCCGTTTTTGTACTAGCAGTCTGTTGTAAGCCATGTGCAGTAAGCTATGTGCAGTACTCGCGAATTGAAATGAGGCATCAATTTTTTTTAGCATGACGAGTGCTATCAGCAGTTGCTCGTGATAACTGCTTCATTTCGTTGCAATCTCACAGCTAAAGGCAACGTTGGGTCTGATGTAAGAGTTCGAGTCCAGATTATGCTGATATAGCGCTAACTGTAGATGGCTGTTGGAAATAACATCCCTTCCTCATTACAATAACTACCTCTCATTTCACTTTACATTGAGGGGTAAAAGTGCTGTTGAAAGTTCAGTATGCTGAGAATGTCTAACATTGATCATTTGCTACAACAGTGGGACTTCTCTAGTTTTTTCTTTTTTTTCTTTTTTTGTGTGTGTGCATGTGTTTGTTTGTTTCTGTGCAAGGGAGCCTTCTTTATTTAAAATTAAATATATTGTGGGCATTTAAAAGACACTCCTTTGCCATCAATTGCGACGCAGTGCTTTACACGCCTTGACTAAGCCCGGAAGAGGTGGCCAAACCAGTCACATCTGAGGCACAGAACAGACTCGGGATACTCTATAATGGACGTTATGTACAGGTGATGAATAAGCGTCTTATAAATGCTCACACTAGAACTGATTGGTTGTACTGGCATAGCCGGGAAGAGAGTTGAGCTCCGTCAAAAATTTTCGGTCTTGCGTGCTCATATACATGCACGAGCATACATGAAGAGGGGTACACCCCCCCCCCCCCCTTGACCAAAATTATATTGGCTGGGCCCCGCATTTGTTGTCATAATTTATTGAAGACAGATACCCATACTCACTTTATTATTAGTACGAAATGAATAACACAAGAAAGACAAGTTCTTGCATTTAGTACTTAAAATACTTTCAAGTACTTGAAGAGTACTTGAAATATTATACAAAACTGTACGTATTTAATGGAATTTGTAAACACAACCTCATTTTTTCGTTTCAATTCTTGAGTGCTGTACACAGTGTAAAGGAGTAATAACATCAAACCTTTGGTTATTAGGATGCTTCCCGTCTTCCCATCATAAAATGTTAAGTTTATTTGCATTGTTTTTTGTTTTTCATTGCGTGCTGTTATGAAGGTGTCCTTCTACCGGATGCTGCCCCTGCGCATGGCCTCTCGGTGGTGGGGCTGGGCCAATGACATAGAGCTGCCTGTGTGGCTTCGCGCACCAGTGTTGGGCCTCTTTGCGTGGGCCTTCAGGTGCGACGTGCATGAGGCAGAAGTCGAAGACCTGCGGCAGTATCGAAACCTGGGGGAGTTCTTCCGGCGCTCCCTCAAGCCAGGTCTTCGACCTCTTTGTCCAGGCGACTGCGTGGTATGTTGGCACTTCTGCTAGCTGAAATGATTCTTATGCATACCGCGCTTGTTGCATGCTTTTTTTTGGGGGGAAGTAAGAAAAAATTAAGCAACGGCTGAAATTAGAACTTTGAGCTTTCCTTGACCTTTTGAGCGAGGAATAGCTGTTCTCAAATCAGAACAAGATGTTTGCGAGGGAAAGAAAATAATTTTAGACAAGATACATAACCTATACTGAGAACTTGTAAAAGTAACAGACTGGATTGCAAGAGAAGGCAAATGTGAGAGGAGGAGGAGGCAGAAATTTAGGAGGGCAGATGAGACTAAGATGTTTGAGAGCAAGCACAGGACCGGGTTGATTGGCAAAACATAGGAGAGTCCTTGCCGTGCTGTGGCGTAGTCAAGCTGATGATGGTGATAACTTGTAAGGACACCAACACACCTGTGTATGACAGGCTTTTGTCTTGCATGTTAAAGTTCATAGTATATTTTGAAAACACGCGAATGTAACGGTGCACTTTCATGCCAGGACTCTATTCAAATTTTCAACATGAGCAAGTGTAGCAAAAAGACGTGGAAATAATTTTGGTGATTGTATGCTTATGTGAAAAGCTTACTAAGGGTACATAAAAATTTCAGTCCAAGTATTTGAGCTGTACAAAGGTACTGTACACCAATGTAGACAGGAAGCCTCAGTGTTGGTAGAGCACAGCAGAAACATTTATAGCCCTGCCGCGGTGGTCTAGTGGCTAAGGTACTCAGCTGCTGACCTGCATGTTGCGGGATCAAATCCGGGCTGCGGCGGCTGCATTTTCGATGGAGGCGGAAATGCTGTAGGCCCCTGTGCTCAGATTTGAGTGCACATTAAAGAACTCTAGGAGCTCGAAATTTCCAGGGCCCTCCACTACGGTGTCTCCCATAATTATGTGGTGGTTTTGGGACGTTCAAGCCCACGTATCAATCAATCAGAAACATTTATAATGCAGTAAAGACTAATGTTGACCCGCTGTAAGGTTCTCGGCAGCTGACCCGCAGGTCGTGGGATCGAATCCCAGCTGCGGCGGCTGCATTTTCGATACAGGCACAAATGTTGTAGGCCTGTGTGCTCAGATTTGAGTGCACATTAAAGAACTCCAGGAGGTAGAAATTTCCGGAGCCCACCCGCTGTAGTATAGATCACTCTCTTGTCAACGCATTTGGCAACAAACACCTTACAATGTGAAAGCTAATGACATCAGTCAAAGAGTCAATTTACATTTGAATCATGCTCACTCTTTGCATGCATGAAGATCTATGCACATTCACAGGATCATAGCTGTTAGCCCATTAGGTGTAAGCTAGATTTTAATTGATTCTTCTATGCCGCCTGTGGCTTGGAGTTGCCTTCACGAATGCATACTCTTATCTCATTGGGATGGCCAACTCTCCTACATGCACTTACTGCAGTTGCGAAGAAACCATCGCGCACCTTCTGTGTGAGTGCACCCATTTCAACGCGCAAAGACAAGAACTCACTGCAGCTCTGGATAGACTAGACGATCGGCCTTTGTCGGAACAAAAGATTCTGGGTCATTGGCCGAGCCCATTCTCAGCCCAGAAGGCTTTGAAAGCTTTGCTGCGCTTTTTGCGGACAACTGGCCTCAGAGACAGACTTTAGTGTCTTATACTCTTTGATGTTGCCTTTCCTCTGTCGCAATTTTTTCTGTAATTTCTCTCTCTCTTTGCAACATTTCTTTTTAACATCTTTCATTCCCCTCACCCCTTTCCCCAGCACAGGGTAGCCAACCGGTCTAAGAACTGGCTAACCTTTCTGTCTTTCCGCTTAAACTTTCTTCCTCCCCTTCCTCCTTAATTGATTCAAGCTTTCTCACTTGTGATTGATATATGAGCAAGTTGTATATGTGAATGCTACTAACTAGCTCACATAGCTATCCTGCTAAGCATTTCGCATTTATTGATCATGTGCATAGCGGATATAGATTGCATAAGGTAACTTTGTTCTCAAAACAATGAACTTCCATGGTTGTTTCCAGGTTAGCCCAGCCGATGGCACCGTCCTACATTTTGGTCGCATTGAGAAAGGTTTTGCAGAGCAGGTGAAAGGCATCACCTACTCACTACCAAGGTTCCTCGGGCCTCACCCCTGGGATCCACACTGTCTACACACAAATGTGAGTGTTGCTAGCTCATTCTGGTCACCGAATGCCTCGTTCTATGAACCAAAGGAACGGGAAACAGATGTGGGCCCTGTATTTAGTAGCACCACACAAAGCCAAGGGGCTGATAACAGAGTATAGACAATAATGTTTGCCTGTGCTTTTTTCGACTTCGTTGTCTACTGTTGGTAAGTCGTCATCTATTACTGCATTAAGGAATATTGTTCTTTGCATTGTAAATTATTGATGAAACTGCACCAGAATATTGCTAAGCTGAACTTGTTGGGAAAACTTTGCTTGGTCTGCTACTGTTTCTGAGTTCAACATCTTTACGACGAGGAGGGGGGGGAAAGCAATCTTGTGGGATTTTTCATGATTAGTTGCCACTCTTCTAAATGGGAACATTGGCTGGCATAGCCGCCTATTAAATTCATATGAACTCTAAGCAGGGCAGCTAAATGAGCTTGAGTCTCTTTAGGCATGTAGCCGTCTTGGATAACTCTAAAATTAATAATGCATTTTTGAAGAACAGTCAATTCCAACTTGAGTACTTCTCATTCCATTGACGTCTGGCTAAATCCTGCTACTATATTGAATATTTCCGTGAAGCTCGGAGTTTTATGCAATCTATCTTGTGTACTCGTTTGTGAATGCATTTATGGCAGTTATTGACAACAGCCCATTTTTTTATTTTTCCTGAAATGAAATAAAGTGAGAATGGCATCTTTACTTATCCTATAGGGTGAGGAGGAGTATCACCAGAAGCTTCTCCAGCAAAAGGACACAGATTTGTATCACTGCGTGGTGTACCTGGCTCCTGGTGATTATCACCGTTTTCACTCCCCCGTGCAGTGGGAGGTGCAGCACCGGAGGCATTTTCCAGGTTTGTTGATCACCCGTTTACTAAATTAACAATTCAGGGTGCTCATACGCTCAAAGACATCCTTGAAACTCCAGGAACATACCGTACTGTATTGTTGTGATGCCCTTTAAAGGAAAGTCGAAAAGGTTGTAGAATTCACTAAACCTTCCTGGTCAGCTAGAGCCAAGATTTCAGGGGTGAAGGCTTGTCTGTTGCCTGGTGTTATTATTGCGCCGCAGCTGACAATGACGATGATGTGGATGACAACGAAGGTCGCGTTCCAGACCACACATTCTATTTCTGTAAGGTACCACTTAGGTAAGGTAACCACTAGATGCCATAACGATGTAGACAATGATGATCACAGACGACTGGCTTGTGCAGTAGATGACGTCTCGATATGCTCTACGATGCATTTCTTATGTCTGGAAGTAATCAACAACCGCCAGGAAAATGTGCCCAGACCTCGTGTTTGCCAAATTCAGTCTAGATCCACAAAGCAGTAATAATAAAGGCAAAACAAAATTTAGCACTCTACACAACATACCAGTTATGACCAATAAACCTTGCATATATACACCAGTTTATCATACAATTACATACGTGAGCGATCAATGTGACGGGTGATTTACGGTAACACAGAAGATGATGAAGAAGAAGCCGCCAAAAAGAACGCGTGAACTCTCAAGAAAAAAAGAATGGACTGTTCTAACTGCTATGTGCAAATAATGTAAATATAGTCTTGTTTCTTCAAATGCCGTGACCAGTTATTTCACAAAGGGGTGCCGAAACCCATCCGGACGGAGTACTCACCGGGACAACACGTGCTACCAGTGCTCATCGGGAACATTAGAACGGAAGACAGCACGTCGTGAGGACAGCGGCTACCTTGGAAGAAAGCCAGAAAGGAAATCCTGAAGGGACATATGTCCCTGCTTTTCGCTGTGCCAGCAAATAGACCAGTCGATCGAGGTGAGCATGGTCACGCTTTGTTGAAGCAAGATGAATCGCATCAGAGCGCTGAAAGAGAACCGAACGGCACGACGACAGATGAATACGTGTCTTATCTACGAAACCAAAGCCGTGATGGAAAGGGCTGACAGTGCAAAGATTTCATCTTTGATTGAACGGCTAAGAGGCAACAACGCATATTTGGATAAAGTCAATGCCGAGCTGGAAGAGCTTAATCCAGAGGACGAGCTCCCTACAGAGTTTGAAGCTGTGTTGACATATCCAGACGCTGCACTAGAAATGCTGGGACAGCTGAAGGCTAGGGAGTGGCAATTGCGTCAAACCCATTGTCCTACCACATCGCAGTCTCTACGTGCAAGGCCATCCCAGATGCCCGTGGATTGCACACTGCACAAGAAAATGAAGTTTCCCACTCTCCAGCTGCAGACATTTGATGGACAGCTCTACCACTGGCCTTCTTTTTGGGAGCAGTTTAGGACCGCTGTTGAGGAAAACGAAAACCTGACAAAATTAGAAAAGTTTCAATATCTAAAGACTCTTCTGAAAGGGGACGCAGCCGCCACGATTTCTGGGCTGCAAGCGATGGCCGAGTGCTACAACGGTGCCATCGAGATTTTGAAAAGTTGTTTCGAAGATAACCGGCATATTGTAAAGGACCATCTATGCCAACTGCGCGCCCTACCAGTAGTTGATTCTTCGGAAGATGTCTACAATCTTCGAAAGCTGTTGAATTATGTGCAGTGTCATATCAGAGGTCTGAAAGGATTAAACGTCAGTCCTGCCAGTTATGCAACTATAATGACGGATATTTTGTTGAAGGCATTGCCAACAGTTATCGTCGTTTGTTATTACTGGAAAGAAGCCAACCTAAGGTTACCACCATCTATGACAGACAATGCAGGCTCGGGACAACAACAGCATGACTCATCATCGACAGCCACAGCCGAGAAGGAGTTGCAAGAACTCCTGACGTACCGTAAAAACCCGCGTATAGCCCGGGGTTTTTTTCTAGATTTTAGGGTGCGAAATTTCGGCCCCGTACTATATGCGGGTCCCAAGAATTGTCGGCCCAAATTCAGTTTCGGTTTCGGCATAGCGCGGTGCTATCATCATCATCAGCTGTCTGCGCGCTTCTGCGCTAGGTAGTGTTAGCGGCGTTAGTCTTAACTGGTCAGTTGGTCAGTGGCCTTTGCTTCAACTTGGTGCCCATAATGACGGCCTCGATTTTGCTCCTGTGATTTTACGCCATGTCAGGACCGCGCAGGCAGTACTCTGCTGCTTTTAAAAGAAAAGTTATCGCTGCTGCCGAAACCATCGGCAACTGTGCCGCGGAGCGGCAGTTCGGAGTCAACGAGCGGAGCATTCGCGGTTGGCGGAAGCAGAAGGAAGCCCTCTTTGCATGCAGCGGCCAGCGAAAAAGTTTCCGCGGACCAAAAAATGGAGCATTTCCTGACGTGGAACGAGAACTCACAGACTTTGTGCGGGAGCAGCGAGCTGCACATCTCGCTGTCAACATCGAGCTGCTACAAGCGAAGGCAAGGGAGATCGCTCGAGACAAAGGCATTCAGCCGGAGGATTTCAAAGCGAGCAAGCATTGGGTGTCTCGCTTCATGCGCCGCTCTGGGTTCTCCCTACGTCGGCGTACGTCGATCTCCCAGAAGCTACCAGAGAGCTACGAAGAGCACCTCGTGGCTTTTCAAAGGTACATAATTGCGTTGCGAAAGGCAGTCCCCTTTCAGCTGGGCCAGATCGGCAACGCGGATCAGACGCCGGTCTACCTGGATATGCCCTCGGCGCTGACGGTGCATCAAAAAGGCTCCAGGCAAGTTATCGTGCGGTCGACTGGAAACGAAAAAACGCGGGTGACTGTAATGTTATCCTGCACGGCTGACGGTCGCAAGCTGCCACCCTACGTGGTGTTCAAACGAAAGACGCTGCCGAAGGGGGAGAAGTTCCCGAAAAATGTCGTCGTCCGCTGCCAGGACAAGGGGTGGATGGACGAATCGTTAGTCCTTGACTGGATAAAGTCCGTGTGGTGTCGACGGCCCGGAGCACTGCTGGGGCTCCCTTCGATGCTTGTGCTCGACGCGTTTCGGTGTCACCTGGCCGACTCCGTAAAGCGACTGCTGCGCGACTCCCGCACCGAGCTCGTCGTCATCCCGGGAGGGATGACATCACAGCTGCAGCCGCTTGATGTGTGCCTTAATAAGCCATTTAAGGACCATGTCAAGCGCCTGTACGTGGAGTGGATGAGGTCCGGAGAACCAGAAGTGACCCCTGCCGGACGGCTGAAACGGGCCTCGCCAGCGATGCTCTGCTCGTGGATAGTCGAGGCTTGGGCCTGCATTCCAGAGGCGCTCGTTTGCCGCGCCTTCAAAAAGTGCTCCATCTCCAACGCGCTTGATGGCACTGAGGATGATGTGCTGTGGGAGAACATTTCCGACAAGGGAGCTTCGGAAGAGAGTGCGTCCGACGACGAGGATGAATGAAATGTCAATAAATGCATTTTTTCCATTTTCCTCGGACTATATTCGGGTGAAAACTTTTTTTCTCACGTTTGCTATCCCCGAATTACACCCCGGACTATATGCGGGTCCGAGCTATATGCGGGTTTTTACGGTATTTTCGCGTGGAAGTTGAAAGTGGCGAAAGAAGTGAAGCTCATAAATTTAAAGGAAAGAAAGGAGCCCGTCCACCTGAAGAGAAAAGGAACTTGAACGCCGCTCTACCAATAGCAGCGGTCTTGCAGTGTTCGTCGAAAGCTAAGGATGATGACTGTCTGTTCTGTGGGTCTACAAAGCACGCTACTCCAATTTGTGACAGCAGTATTACCCATGAAGGAAAGTTGAAGAATTTGGCTGCCGAGAAGCGATGTTATCGATGCACCATAAGAAGGCATCTAGCCATGGACTGCTACAGAAAAGTCAAGTGCAGAAGATGCGGAGGTAGAAAAGTTTCTTCAGTGTGCGATCTCAAGTGGAAACCGAAGAAGAAAGAACACCAATGTTCCGTAACTGCAAACAGTCTGCATACCAGCTTTCATTTATACGTTTACTCTGATGTCTTATTGCAAACATTTAGGGCATGGGTCATGGGGAAAACGCAAAAGGCCTATATTCGTGGCATTGTGAACAGCGGAAGCCAGTGTACATTTATTCGTGAAGCTGTATCCCAGACACTTGGATGGAAAGAACTTGGATCGGTTAGTTTAGAGATAAATATATTTGGACAAACCAGTTCCCTTCCGAGACAACATCGTGTCGTCGAACTGAAGCTTAGCAGTCAGTATAATACCCAGGAGTACCTGTTAACCACCATTAAAGTACCATTCATCTGCAAGGATGTAGTGCAAGTACCAGTCTATCATGACTTTGTCAGAAACATCGAAATCGGCAATAATCTCCTTGCTGATAAATTGGTGATACCAGGCATGGCTGCAGTTCCAGGAATCAGCCTTTTAATCGTCGGGAGAGACGAAGCGGTCTCATGGACAGAAAAGCTTAATGGCTATGGGTTCTGCTTTTGGATGGATGTTGCAAGGACCACTTTCTTTTGACACCTCTTTGAAATCGGCTCTCAACGTATGCGTCTTTCGACTAACTACGACTGCCTCTACCGACGATATTCTACGGAGGTTCAGGGACTTGGAAAGCATCGGGATTATGCCAGCCGACAACACTCTAACCAGTGGTGGGCGAAGGATATTATTTGTCTTTCCTTGGGAAGATGAAGAAGAAGAAGCCGTCGAAAATAAAGGGTGAACTCTCAAGAAAGAAGAGAAAGAATAAAGCGTCCGCCATGGACCGTTCTAACTGCTATGTGTAAATAATGTAAATTCAGTCTTGTTTCTTCAAATGCCTTGACCAGTTATTTCACACCACTGCTTCGGCCGCTCTTCATCATTCACTTCGTGGATATGCCGCAATTTTTTTGTCAGGGATGTATTTTTTTTGTGGAGTTGCTGCAGTAGGAGCTTTAGAATACGCTAGCAAAAAGTGCATCATGCTCTACTCGTGCGAGTTCGCCAAAAATGTGGGCGGGCAAACCTACATCACCTTCGACTTCTTTGGCAGAGCCATACTGCACTTTGACCGAAAGTTCCCGGCACTCACTGGTCCGAACTGTGAGAGTTCTGTTCATATGATGAAGGCAAATGTCAATATAGCGAAGCCCAATGTTCTGCAGCTGGATTGCGATATCCGGAATAATGACAGCGACACAGCCAAGCACAACGTGAACAAGTGTCTCCCATATCTTCAACCATGGCATCCACGACCAACTTGTGACATTCCATTGCTGAAGATATTGGAGAAAGTCATGCTTCTGCAGTGCTGCTGTTGAAGATAATGCGGCACAGCTAGGATGACGTCACCACGTTTGCTCAGCATCTCAAAAAGCTCTGCGGCCACAGCCTCTGTTCTTTCCCAAAAAAGTGGTACACTCAAACCTCGATATAACGAATCTGGATATAATGGAATATCGGTTATATCAAAGTAAACAAAGAATACTCTTGAAATAAATAATGTTTGAAATATACTTTTATAGTGAATTTTCAGATATAATGAGCATATTTTCGTTAGGATGAAACTTCATGATAATGTGGTTTGAGTGTATTTGGGTTCACTTTTGAGAAGTCTCGCATTGCTTTTTAAATTCAGCAGAGATCAAACTGTTTTTACATGCTCCAAAGTAACTTTTTTTTATAGTGTTTCAGCTTCTCATGAAAGTGCATATTGCATATTGTGTAATTTACTTTAAAATACACCTTGGTTTAAATAACTCTCTTTTCTTTTAACACCGATTTTGAGGCTTACATTGTCCGGCAGCAATAATTGCCATGATTCTCATGTTGCAAGCATTTCTCAATTTGGAGCGTCATAGTAGCATTCTGAACAGCAGGGCTTGTGGCACCAGATTATCAAGAAAAGTTTCTTTAGGTAGTGAAGAAATATTGTGGTACGAAATAAATCCTGATAAATGTAAGAGTCAGATGCCAGTAATGTAAATGCCTCTCAACTGTGCTTGCTGTAGGTGCCCTAAAACAGTTTATTGCAGGCTTTACGAAGGCTGCTCCTCCAGTTTATGCTGTGACTTTTCTGCGTGTTCTACACAGGTCGGGCGTTTTTCGGAATTTTCATCTTACCTTTGTTATATTGCAGGCACTCTTCTGAGTGTGCGGCCCGGCGTAGTCAACTGGATCGCCGGCCTGTTCAATATGAATGAGCGTGTGGTCTACATGGGTCGGTGGCGACATGGATTCTTCAGTATGACTGCTGTTGGTGCTACCAATGTCGGCTCCATCAAGGTTTACTTCGATAATGTGAGTTGGCGTTCAAGCTTGCCGTACATGAGAAGTGATGGTGCTGACATCTAGTGATATAATGGTGGTGACCAGAGTTATTTAATCATATGAGCTGCGAAACTCGTCGTAGGCTCCATGTATCCAAATCCGTACAGGTCATTGACCCCCTCCCCTCCCCCTGTCAGAAGTGAGCAGATTGTCACGTCACCTGTTGATACGCACGCCCACTATTAAACGCATTATTTGTGTTTTGTGTTGCCGTTTCCAGATGGCGCGAACGTCAGCCTAATTTTAAAAAATTGGGCTAAGTGCGTGTCTGGATTTGGGAATGCAGTTTCGCAACCCAAATGATTGAATAACTCTGGTGCTGACAAGTTCTGTCAACTTAAGACACTCTTATAGACAGTCAGTTTTCGATAACCTCAAGAAGCATGATGCACAGCGCTCACATATTGAAACAGAACAATTCAGGTCTAAGTAACGCTGATACTTTCGTTTACGCAGTCTTCAGTTCAAGTAATATCGGCGTAATTTCGACTCAAACGCGTAGTTGATAGTGAACATTACCGTTAGAGACCAGATGTTGCTACAGGACGTATTTACAGTTGAACCCCGCTACAACGAACTTTGCTTCAACGAAATTTCCACTACAATGCAAAATTCATGGTTCTCTATCAGCAGTCCATAGGAGTCAATGCATAAATATTGTCGCCACAACGAACACTCTTTCTTCTGCCACCCCGCTTCAATGAAATTTCATGATGCAATTACAGGCTCAGATATTTATTGCTATACAGAAAACCCAATCTTTTAACACTTTGATGCATTTTGAGAACCTGAAAATAAGTCAACATAGTCTAAAACACATGTTGGCACCACCAGAAACCGCCGCTGTTCAGCAAGCATGGGCGCAGCTATTGCTCGATAGCGATGGCAATGAGACTGCCCTGCTGCATGGAGGATGGCCCTGCTATTGCCACTGGCTGGCTTTCGAGCCGCAGACGATCCGAAGCTGAAGCTCAGTCGCTCAGTTCACGGTTTTTTTCACACAGTAGCTGCTGCGTGCAACCGCGGAGCGATGCCTTTTCCGATTCCAATGCTTATAATTTTATTCGCTTTTGACCAGTGTGGTACCTAATCAGAGCGGCTGTTCATCCGCATTATCAACCAAATTAGCTAGCCGCGAGTGATTGATGATAAGAATGGTATAAAATAAGGCAAAAGTCACCGCTCCACAATACCCTGCCTCCATCTCGGCGTTGTCGGATACACATAACGGCGGACGGCTGCTGGTGTTAGTGTGTTATTGCAACTGTTTGGTACGTTTACGAAAGGGGTTGTAGGCGTTGTTTCAGCATGGTTTTCACCATGGCCTCG
Source organism: Rhipicephalus annulatus (assembly GCA_013436015.1). Classification (NCBI taxonomy): domain Eukaryota; kingdom Metazoa; phylum Arthropoda; class Arachnida; order Ixodida; family Ixodidae; genus Rhipicephalus; species Rhipicephalus annulatus. Next base: position 50,753 of record WOVY01004568.1, on the reverse strand, counting down.
CTAGGCATGACTGTGAATCGCGTGGTGATGCTGCTGGGAAAGAATAGGAAGCAGCAGACACTTTTTTAATTTAAAAATAAACGTTCCTTTGTTTTGCTAGCTCAGATCAGCTATTTTTTTTTTTCGATTTGACTACAACGAAATTATCGCTTCAACGAAATATTTTCCGCGCCCCGTGAGTTTCGTTGTAGCGGGGTTTGACTGTATCTGGAGCAGTTGCACATACCAGTCGTTAATACAGTTGAACACCCCCCCTTCCCCCATTTATAAGAGATATGCACCAAGGAGCAATTCTTGTCCTTTATAATTGGAGATGTCTTTATGAGCGGGGTACAACATATGCATTTCCTTATCAACACCTACTTCAATCTTCGCACACTGGTATCTTTTACACCCGGAGTATCTCATACATCACTGTCTCTTATGAAGAGGTCCAACTGTACTGAAAAATTTGCTTTTGCATTTAAAATAATGCAAACTATACTTGTGAGGCAGCTCTGTTTTGTGGTGGTCAAACGTAGAACATTAAACAGCCTAAAATAATGACTATAAACAGGACAAATTGGAGCTCCTTTTTTAGGCTAAAAGTAAGCATGCTGCAATTTAAAAATTACTCCTCTCCTTATTTCTATAACTTTTGGCTTGCCATGGGGGTCTAGTGGTTATGGTGCTCTACTGGTAGCCCGAAGGTCATGGAATCATATCTCAGCCGCTGTAGCCACATTTTCATCGTGGCTAAATGCTGGAGGCCTATGTACCTAGATGTAGGTGCATGTTAGAGCCCCAGGGGATTAAAATTTCTGCAGCCCTCCCGTGTAGTGTCCCTCGTAACCATATCAAAGTTGTGGCACATGAAATGCCAGCAGTTATTTTGATTATTATTCTCTAAATATTGTACGCAGTTCTGTTAATTGAAGCTATAAATATAGTCTTCATCGACACTAGCTTTGTTTATGCTCTCATTGAAAGTCTCGGACTTGCGTGAAAAAATGCTGTGCCAACGCCTCCTAGAAAAACTATGCCCGGAACGTCGCTCTCTTTTCCCTTGGGAGCCTCCTGCGAGCACGCGATCTCCGAGGCCATGTCACCGGCTGCGTGTTGCAACCGGCCGCAGTGTGCAACCACTTGCCTCCGTACCGCTTAGTTGGGTCACATTATCTTGCCAGCTGCTCGGAGGCAATCTTGAGAGCTTTGCCGTGGTTCTAAGGGGAAGCCGTTACAGGTGCTCGCCTGTAAGAGGGAGGGTAACACGGGAGGCTAAAGCAGCGCGTTCACAGCTCACGCTCTACGCATTTTTTATGAAGCATTGCCTGTGCTAAGTTTCATCTTGCTACTTGCTCGCTATTTCCTGACACATTTTCAATTGTGCTGCCTTTCTTACTCATTCGTTTGTCTCTATGTATCTATACATTTACATTCTCTATTCCTTCACTGAATCCCAAAACAGAACCTCGTGACCAACCGACGGAAGTACAAGAAGCACAACTTCAACGACCAGTGCTTCCAGTCCAACCACAACTCCGAGGGCGTCCACGTCGAGAAGGGCGAACCTTTCGGCGAGTTCAATCTGGGATCTACCATCGTGCTCATCTTTGAAGCACCGCGGGACTTCTCGCTTGAGCTCAAGGAAGGTCAGCGCATCAAGTACGGTGAGCTTATCTGCCGACAGTCCAGCAACAGCAGCTGCCAAGAAGCACGGAGGACGTGAGCACACAGCTTTCGCGACTTCATTCGTTGCTTTTTCTTCTTCAATCCTCGTCATAATTGAATTCCGTCTCAGTGAAAGATTGCTGCGAGCACACTGCAATCTTCGCAAGGCTGCCTGGTGGTACACAGGGGTGGCACGATGTTATTTTTGTTGTTCTTACCGGTGCAGAGCCAGGGTCGCCCCATCGTTGCACCGGTGTTGCATGGAGTGGCGCAAGAAGGTTTGTGAATGCCCATCTTGTGTGTGGATGCTTTATGCGCTGCACAGGAACTACCGGCTCTATTTGTCATATTGTAGCATTTGGGGGTGTCATTTGCACTGTTTGTGTCACTGACTTTTTTTTTCCGTTTTGGAAAAAAAACGGCGACTGAGATAAGTGCAATTATGTTTTTGGCGAAGCACAGCCTTCTTTTCATTTTTATATCACTTTAATTGTGCATGACCGATCACATGCACACTGTTTTCATTGCATTGACCACGCAGAGCGCTTTCATACGAGATTCCAGGGTTTGGCTGTTATAGACGCAAAGTAGGTGTCGCAATTATACACACCACGAGACACATTGATGGCGCTAATTGATTTCGCTGGCATACAGTGTTCTGGTTAAATTACAGTTGCATGGTTTAAATGACGTTTTACTCGGTGCTATAGAAATTCGTAAATGTCTTGCTTCGAATTCGTGTTGGTCATGGTGTCGATTGTCTTGCTACATTTGATTCACCCTTCAATGACTGACGTTAGGTGTATCCATCTACTGTGTTAAATTGAATTACTTTGAAGCATTTAAAAAAAACTATTGTGGTGTTTTAATGTTGATACATAATATGGTGTATGTTGAACATGTTAGGACCATGAAAGGACTTGTGGTTGTTGACACGGGAAGTTTGCTGTTTTCATGTGGTTGTTGACACGGGAAGTTTGCTGTTTTCATTTTTTTCTGCAAAACATGCATACACACATTGGAACAATGATTGCAGTTGCACTGCAAAAGGGTCACTGTGTCGTATTTGGAGACTGAAAACTAAATAACAAAAGTGTAGGTGTGAGATCTTAGTGTGTAATATGTACCCTGCTTCACAGCAGTGAGGAGAGTCAGTCAAGCCGTAGTGACATGCACAGATCGCCTTTTCTTTAGTTTCATCATAGTCGGGCAATATTTAGAAACAGGAAGTTAACACTTCTTCAGCATGATTGCTTGTATACAACCCGGTTCAGTCGATGTTCATTAAAGAGTGCCACATTCTTTCGGCTAGCATTTCACGAAAGAACTTTCCCACTTACGATCTTCAGCTGATCCTGCCAATGGAAGGTTCGTCGTCTTCAGTGCCAAGGAATTTATAGAGTTCAGTTTTCTTTGCACTACGTAACAATTGTTTGAGATCGCCGGTTTCTTATTCTTGCACTACACACAAGCCAGGTAGAACAGTTTCCATTCATGAGGTGTGACACAGATAAGGATGTGATAACAAGGCTTTTTGGTTACTCTTTCTATAGATCCCTCACTGTAATCCTTTGTTTTTGCTTTGCTAAATCGTTGATACAAAATGACAGGAGAAGGGACAATCTCTCAACTGTCTGTGATATACCAGTGTTGACATCTGAACCTGCTGGCTGCAGTGAATGGTTCAGGAACTTTCTTTCTTTAATTGTTATTGTCTGGATATGTACTACGACACTTTCTGTTTCACTGTGTGTTCTTTATTTTATAGTTTCACTTTTACAGTTTCACCAACTTTTGCTTTGGTAGCATACTACCTTTGTACTATATGCTATGTGCATTGTAACAGCTGTAGGGCTTTCTTCACTGCAAATTTTTTATTAGTTTTATTTTTAGCTCAGTCTACAGAATTTAGGTCTTTTTTTCCTTGCACTTTCTTTCTCTCTATATATAATATAGGTTTATGCGCAAAAGCCATAGTTAGGGTCGTCCTTTCTCTGCATTTCTCAAGTATCATCGTAATAGTGGTATGTGACACACGTCAATAGTGTTGGACGTTGACAGCGCCACAGTGCGATCAAGAGCAGGAGAAATAGAACAGGTAAAAAATACAGAACTCACTCCACCATTGTCATACATGGTGACGGACAAATGACTGAAAAAAAGTAACCAGAGTGCAGTGTCGCTCTGTTTTTTAATTTACGTGTGATTTGATACGAACGAAATGCTATGAGCTCATGACTACGACGATAGTTGTACTAACGTGGTCCACAGTACTTTACCATGGATCGCGATTTTTTCAGGGTGATATGTGTAAGTGCGGTTGTCCAGCACTTTTGCATCATATTTACTTTTCGTGCCACTTGTATACACTTCCATGCAACCTTCGATGATTTTATCTCCTGTACCATTTCTACTCATCCTATTGACTAACTTTTTCTAAGATAGAATCTGCTGGCTGTTGGCAGTTGTCAGTGATTTAGCTAACACGTGCTTGTGCAGCTTTTGAACTGTTCTTTTGTGAAAGAATGATTCCGGCTTATTTCTTTTTATTACGGCTTATCGTATGTACGTGAAAGGAATAGTCGTTGACCCAGTTGTAGCAAAATTTCACTGTGGCCAGAGTTCTGCTTCTTCGGAATTGTTTCTTTATGTAATGTGAGCAGTTTCACATTTAAAAGTGCAGTGTTTTAAGCAAATGTTGTATCGATACAATCCTTCACACTTTAAATCAACATGAAATAGAATCAAAGATGCCACTCAGTCAAGAGCTTATTATCATCTTGCTATCGATACTCGTAAGTATGCAGTTGTTTGTTCTTTTTCTTTCGGTTTCTGTTGAATTTCTTTAAGCTTGTTAGTTTAATGTGCAAAGCCTGAAGTTCATTTTGTGTACTTGCCATTGCTTTTCAGAACTGTTTGTGTGCTTATTGGCTGTTGCAAATCCTTGTTGCTTCTCCAGGTCATGTTTCAATAGTTTAGTCTGGTTGCAATTTTTTTTTCTCGTTAAATGTATGTTTGCCTTACACGTTTTAGTGTTTCAAAAAATCTGTTAGTCAGGAGAAAAGCCGATATCTTTTGTGATCTTATTGATTGGAGGTAGAGGAGAGCGATAGCTCCTGTTTTCTTAATTATTTTGACTCCAGAAAGTTGGAAGCAGTATGCAAACTCAGCTCGAGCCATGGCAGTGCTTCACTAGCACTACTTAAGTATTCCCCAACTCTAACCTAAGGATCAGTCTCCTTCTGTGTCTGCACAGAGGTGTTGCAGCGTGGCAACTGTTTTTAAGTAGATGCTCACTGCAGGAATTTCCAAGGAATGCTTCCAAAACATGTCAATTGCTTCTTCAATATCGTGGCAGATCTACAGTTAACATCAGAAAATCTAGGCAGTTTATTCTGTGGTGGCATCATTCAAGAATACAGTGATAGTATTGCATATCGAGCTTGTACTATGTTTTTACTATGTTAAACGCATTAAGACCAAACCAGCTTAGAAAAAAAAGCTGACGGATTTCATTTTTTGTTGTGGTTTGAGACCAGTCAAAGCCAAAGCACATTGACTTCCTGTTTGTTGTCATCGTCGTAGCATTTCTTATTCCAATATGGTGACTGTGAGTCAAAAGAAAATGTCAGCTGGTCTTTCTGTTGGAATGTTGGTGTTGTGATCGTTATGCTTAGGTTTGTCTATAGTTGCGGGATCGAATTTGTTAAAGCACTGACATTGTTTTAGATTGTTTTAGAAACTGTGAAGCAGCCCATCGGATTGTGTGCTCCAGGGATGTGTGTTTTCACAGACTATCCTGCAAGAATCTCAAGGTGACTTGTGAAGCAGGGTGTCATGTCAAGTTCGTTTTCTTAAAGGGCATTTTTAGAATAATTTAAGGGTAGGTTCGCACTTGTCAAAAATAAAGGAGGCATGATTTTTTGTTTGCTACCACATTGCTTCTGTTGGCACGCTCCGAAAAAGATGTTTTCAAAAGGTGCATGACAAAACCAGTTCTCAGTTTCATTTAGGTCTTGTAACAATGGTACATTATAAAAACTATACAAAGAGTGCCAGTGATATTGATATTGTTGCTGTGCACAGTGAAGAATAATTGTTGCAGGGCAGTCTTTTTTTTTTTAACATTTATAGACCTTTGTGAATGTATTTGTCCCACTTTTGTATGCAGCTTCTACTGCGCCCCCAGTGTGGCTGTTACGTGTGAAGCCAGAGACGTACCTTACTCCAAAAATGATTAGCAGCCATGCCACTTTCATGTGCGCACTGTAAACTTTCAATCTCAAAAGTTTTGCCATGTGCGCCGACCCTTCCTGAATGCTTGTCTCACTGCATTTTGTGTCATGCAAATCTCGGTGACTTGTTGTCGGTGACTGCTGAGAGTTCCTGTGCTAACAAATGGTGCCTCTATGTTTTCTAGGGGCAGCAAAAAAACATGCTGTGAAGTGCCTCTTTGTTTTGTAAACATGTGTAGCCACTGTTTTACACTTGTCGCGGTCGAGATGTTTTGTGTGATGTTGTTACACTCGGAGAGCGTCTCCAATCATTGTACACAGTATTGCTTGTACGTCACATGTCCGCGAATGTCTTTCTTGTGCTGTGGCGGTTGTGCTCAGCGAGACCTGAGGCTGCTGTCGCGGGCAGACCTGTTTCTACGTGGTGTTTTAGTAGCATTTTAATAAAGTGCTGTTTTTAAAAAATAGAGTGCTGTTCTGTGTGTTTATCAGCTTTAATATGGAGTGTTGTAAAAATGGCTTTGCAGCAACTGATATAGGATAAAAGAAAACACATTGAGGCCATTGACGGAAGCATTAAACATACCATTGAAAGTGAAAAGTGGCTGTCAACGACACCAATATAAGAGTGATGCAAAAAATGATCACGTCTTGATGTCAACCCATGATGTCTTCGTGGTCTCCATATTCACGAAATCAATGTTATGTTGGCACATCACATCATAGCTTTATCAAAACTGGCCTGATCTCTCATGCAGACGCTGCCAAACCTCGTTTGGTGTGGAACGGCTTCAGGTGGAATCACTAGAATTGACTAAAATCAATAGTTGAGCGCAGAAGCTGGTCTGGTCAGGAACGGACATGACATTTAAAACAACACGTTGACCACAATACAGTTACGTCGGCGAGACTGGTAATTTTCTACAAAGGCTGAAACAGCATATTTACAACGTAAAAAAAGGTTTCGTCAGATGCGTTGGCCAAGTATGCGGAAACATCTGGACACTGAATAGACTGGTATAATGCAAAAATACCAGAAAGAGAAAAGAACTGGCCATCTTGACTTCATCTAGACTCTATCACAATCCATACAATGGCGCACACACTCAATCGAAATGGTGTAAACTTTCCACACACGTTGCTTACGTCACATTTTATTACATACATACGAATCGTTACTGCTCACACACTCATTTTTCATTTGTGAACAAGGCTCCTGTATGGAGAACTGTTTTGCTTTTATTTGCTCTTAATCATAGTCAGTGTGTTGTTTTTAATTGTCTTCAATAGAATCTACTGACTGGAAAAGAAGTACTAAGATGGTTTTCACCTTCCAGTCTAGGTAAATGGTCTAGAACCATGTGGTTTTTGTAATGTTTGAGGACCTTCACAGCCATGTGAAGGTTACGTTTTCTTATGTATTATGTTTGTGGCACTGCAGTAGTGGTGTGAATATAAAAAGGAATGGTAGTGAACCCCATTACATCTATAATGTATTAGTACTGGCATGGTGAAATACTGGTTTAGCATCATCATATTGTTCGAAAGGAGGCAAAAGTCAACAGTCAGAGAAAGGAAAAGCTGTAACATCTCCCAAGTGCCTGGTCGGTTGTGGATACTCAGTCACCCTTTATTGGTGTGGTTAGGTACTCTGCATAAAAGGCACGAGAACTTAATGTGCCAAAAGACTTGTGTATTCTTTGGATAATGAACAAGAGATGCATAAGCTCATTGTGGCAGTATATTTATTTCACAGGACTGCATGCATTTATTGGATTACCCATTTGTCCATTTTGTACTATACTACTATATGCCTTGCTGATAATTCGCCATATATTTGGAAAATTGTGGGGGGTCGGTTCAACACAATGGCTTTGTGTAAAGTAATGTGATCTTTCAAACATGTACTGAAGATGACTCCAGCCAGTAACTCTAATTTTTGGAGTGATGAAGAGAAGGTATTTTTGTGCCCCGCCACGGTGGTCTAGTGGCTAAGGCACTCTGCTGCTTACCTGGATCGAATCCCAGCTGTGGCGGCTGCATTTTTGGTGCAGACGGAAATGCTGTAGGCCTGTGTGGTCAGGTTTGAGAGCACGTCAAAAAACCCCAGGTGGTCGAAATTTCAAGAGCCCTCCACTACAGCGTCTCATAATCATATGGTGGTTTTAGGACGTTAAACCCCAGATATTATTATTATTAGAAGGTATTGTTGTGGAGAAACAACGTAATTGGCACATTAAACATTTTTTTAGATGCGGAAGCATCTTATACTCGCGCCTTGTAGTGCGCCGTCCGCGCCGTCCGCACCGCCTTAGTTGAGCTAATTCATTACGTCTGATACAATAATCACTCGTTCTCTGCTACTGCAATATTCACGCGTTCATCAAGTATAAGGTTATTTGTTGCACTTCAAAATCATACATGTGTCCGAGTTAGAACGGTCAAAGTTTCACATTAAATGCACCAGGAAGGTAAAGTATTGGTACGGAAACCAGTAACACAAACATGAGCTTGTACGGTAAAGTTAGCTATTTAAAACCTACGCGAGCGTCGGTGCACACTGAACCAAGCCTGTGTAAGGACGTCCCTGATCGTTCTACGTCAGGGGCGTCCGTCAGTACGAGTCATGGTGCCCGTCGCGTCTTGGACGCCTTCGAAGGCGCTTGTCTTCGACGTTGTTGTCCCTACGGGGACTAGTGCCGAGACCGTCGTTGATGCGACGGCCTCAATAGTCGGCCTCTCAGAGGTATACTGCGTGCAGCATCAGGGAGCTCGAAACTTCCAAGTCACCGTTAAGAGCATGGCCTCCATGTCTCTAATCGTCAATGCTGGCTGCCTGGTGATTGGCGGCGAGCGTGTTCAAGTCGTTCCCGTTGGCCCACAAGTGACCAACGTCGCCTGCCTGTTCCTGCCATCGTTCGTCTCAAACGAAGCTCTCGTCCAAGCGTTATCCCCATATGGCAAGGTGCTCACTGTCACCAGTGGTTTGATGAGCGGGCGACGCGGCGTACTCACTGGAACGCGGTATGTTCGAATGGAGATGAACGCCGCTAATCCTGTGCCGAACTACCTGCGCATCTCCGGTCACCGTGCTACGTTTGACTACCGTGGTCTCCAGCGTGTATGTCGAAGATGCGGCTCAGGGGACCATCTACGAGCCCAGTGCACAACACCGTATTGTGGTCGCTGTGGTGTGCACGGTCACGTTAGTGAAGGATGTGACCGCCCATGTCGACGCTGCGGGGACGGCCACCCAACTGTGGTTTGCCCTGTCCGCCGCTCTTACTCAGACGCTGCCGCTGGTGCCTTTCCACCACTGACACCGGCAACGGAACCAACTACCGACTCGGGGGACGCAGAGGAGGTCACCGACGCTGTGCTGGCCTCACCCCTACAAGTTCCTTCAAACGAAGCGCACAACGAAAGCGCGATTGTCGATGCGACGCTTGGCGCATCGGCCTCCCCGCTGGTGCAGGAACCGTGCGCTTCGAAAGACGCAACGCACTGCCCTGAAAACGGCGTCGGCGTCTCTTCTTTGACGCCACTTGATGTTCAGTGCACAAATGACCCCAGTTATCAGGCTGCTGCTGTTGGAGTTGACCCTACGACCCCTGTTATTTTGGAAAACAGTGGCGAAAACACCACAGCCTCTTCTGTTGCGGCCGCTCCGACCATTTCAACCTCGCGTCGTACACGTAAAAAATCGCCCTCACAAAGGGTGCCTACACCGGACTGCCGAGACGCGGACAGTGCTGCCAGCATCAAGAATGTGGATCCAAGCTTGCCGGCGGCTCAGTCCCTACCTCCTCAGGACACGTCTTCAGAAGACGGCTTCAGCCTGGGACTGGATAGTAGCATCGGACTGTCTAGCCTTGCCGATTTTGACGTTGAAATGGGAGCTCCACGTGAAACAAAGCGAGGGCACACTTCCAGCTCTTGCTCCGATGAACGCAGTGATGGCCGTGGTAAATCCCAACGGTCCAAAAAACCTCGACCCTCTTCTGGAGGGTCGAACAGTGCGTTGTAATTTGGTCGAGCAAGTGTCCCCTGGACACTTTCCAGGACACCGTCTAGAACTATGCGTCCAGGTTAGTCTTTACTTTTTATTATGGCTACTACACTGCATATTATTTCATTGAACGTTCAGGGTTTTCGCAGTCCGGCAAAGCAGGCTGAAGTGATTAGTGTCGCCCGCGCTGCAAATTGTGATGTTTTGTGCCTCCAGGAAACAAATTTTTTCTCGCTATCCGACGTGCTTGCTTTTAAACGAAGGTTCAACCTAGATTGTTATTTCTCTTTTGCTACATCTCGTTTTACGGGAGTAGGTATTATTATTTTTAACCGAGCTCTATTAAGGGATCATCATGCTTTTTACGATGGCGTGGGCAGGGTTTTGGCTTTAGACTGTAGCTACTTTTCTTTCAGATTAAGGATACTGTGTGTGTATGGGCCAGCGCAAGCTGGACAGTCTAATGACTTTTTTAGAGACCTGGATGTGTTTTTTCTTGACGGTCGTGATGTCATTTTGATTGGCGACTTCAACTGCGTTCTAAATACGCGAACCGATGTACAAGGTCCTGGCTGGGGCCGGTCTGCTTGGAATTCACGCGAGCTTCGCCGCCTTGTCCACCACTTTTCATTACTAGACGCGCACAATGCAGTGCACGGAAATACCTTTGTTTGGACATGGCGACGTGGACGATCCTCCAGCAGGCTCGACCGGGCTTATATCCCACGAGCGTTAGAGGCGTTTGTCTCTGATTTATGCGTTCCGTCCTTCCCACATTCTCCTGTGTACGTATCTGATCATCGGCCTATTGTCTTGAAGCTCGAAGTTCCATTTTCTTTCTCAGAAAAGCCATGGCGTCTTGATGTTCGCGTCCTGCAGGACGCGCGCTCAAGATCAGATTTGTCACGCGCAATACGTGTGTCGCTCACGGCGTCTGGTCCTGAAGATTGGGATGCGCTTAAAACACAGTGGCGCCTGCGCTGCGCAGTAGAGGGGCGTTCGCTTCGTCGACGCGTTTCTGAAGAGCTTGCTGATACCGCGATGAAGTTGCGCATTGCTTTGCGCGCCGAGACGCCTTCTCCTCTGATGCGAGCGTGGCAGCGTGAACTGCGTGAACGCTTTCAGCGCTTGACTGCTGCTTCGTCTCTGGCGGCAGCAGCATGGCGCTGTAGACACAACCCATGTGCACATCCCGAGGTGCTGCGCTACGCGAGACATTCCTTTTTTGGGCAATCAGAGCCACCTGTCTCTATGACAGCACAAATACCACCTGCGCAGCGGCTTCCTACGCGTGATCGATCTGTTTTCTTGGCGCATTTTGAAGCAATGTCGTGTTCGGCCATGAGGACTAACTGTGATGAAACACCGCCAATGCTTAAAAGTTTGCCCCGTATTCCTCAAGAAGCTGCAGATTGCCTGCACATCCCTCCGTCGGCTGATGAGGTAAAGGCGGCACTGAAATCTATGAAACGTGGAACGGCCCCAGGGCCAGACGGTTTACCTGTTGAGTTTTACTTGACATTTTGGGATGAGATTGGTGCTACATTTACCGCGGTAATCCGGCGATGCTATGAGGACGGTGTCTTTCCATCAAGTTTTCGAGATGGACGCATTGTGCTTATTCCAAAGGGTGATGCTTCCTCTGTTAATCCTGAAGATTGGAGACCTATCACGCTCCTCAACGTTGACTATAAGATATTCGCGGCGGTAGCCGTTCAACGTTTGAGGGGTCTGTTGAACACCCTAATAGGTTATCACCAGACTTCATCAGTGCTTGGACGAGAAATACACAGCTTGTCATATACCACACGGGATATCATAGCTTATACTTTGTCGCGATCTGCGCGTGGTATCCTTGTGTCTTTGGACCAGGAAAAAGCGTTTGACCGACTAGAGCACACGTATATCTTTAATGTGCTCACAGCCTTCGGCTTTTCTCATTCGTTTGTGGAAATGATTAAAAATACGTACACTGGTCTGAAAAGCACACTAGTTCTGGATGGTTGGGAAAGTGCTGCCTTTTCTATAACACGTGGGATCCGTCAGGGATGTCCATTGTCTCCTGTGCTATTTGTCCTCAGCCTTGAGCCATACTTGCGTGCTCTTGATGCGGATTCATGTGTCCGGGGTCTTCCGCTTCCTGGTAGCGGTGTCGTGAAAGTCACAGCTTTCGCTGATGATATAACCTTGTACCTTTCAGATGAAGATAGCCTTTCACGCAGCCTGCATGTATTTTCCCAGTATGGCGACATTTCAGGTGCAGCGTTGAACATCTCCAAATCCCGGTATTTCTTCATTGGCTCTCCAAACTCCAGGCTTAGCGCCAGTGTTCCCATTCAGCCGGCCGCGTCCCTTCGTATTTTAGGTATTTCATACAACCACTACGGCATTTGCGAATCTGTTTGGTTAAACGCTCTCGAGGAAGTAAGACTGAAAATTCAGGATGCCCGGGATTTCGACTTCCCGCTTCTTGAGCGGAGGTACCTTGCGCAGACTGTATTTTGCGGTCGCATTTGGTACCTTTCTCACGTCGTGCAACCATCTTTACGTATCGTGCGATCACTGCAGTCTGCTTTGTGTTCCTTTTTTTGGTCAGGCGGCACTGAGTTAGTCTCTCGCGCGGCACTGGGACAGCAGCGTGCTCAAGGAGGCTTTGCTTTCCCTTCAGTGTCCATACGCTGTCGGCTGCTGGCACTGCGTTTCCTTTTGCGCCTAGTGCAAGGGGAGGAATCTCCCGCACGAACGCTTGCATATTACTTTCTGGGTACTCACCTTCGCCATTTGATGCCTAATGTGCAACTTAACAGGGGGCCACAGTCAATAACACTTCCTGCGTTTTATGCAACAACTGTTGCATTTTTTCGCCATGTCAAGTCGAGCTGTCCTGGCATAGATGTTTTGAACAACCACATAGTTGAGACAACTGCTGCTTTGTTGCTTCCGTTGGTCCCGCCAGCCCGCCGTGCTCGCTCTAGACGGGTGTCTTGGAGCTCCTTAACGGCTTCTTTTCTGCCTGGACACCTTCGGGACTTCATGTGGCGCCTGGGATGGGGTGTACTTCCCACTCTCGACCGCCTCGAAAGGTGGAGAATAGTCCAGTCAGCAACTTGTCCGAACTGCTCCCTTCGGGAAACAAATCAGCATTTTCTGAGGCATTGTATCATTGCTCGCGTTTTTTGGAGAGCCGTACATGCTGGATTTCACTGCCTCAGAGTAAATCGCTTCGTTTCTTCTGGGCGTTGTTCGCGAGGCCGCTTCGCTTGTCTTCTCATTGTTGCCGGCGCTTTCTGCCTCTGGCGCAACCGCTGCGAGGCGGTTGCAGCGGGCCGCCGCCGCCGCGCGCTCTACCCGATTCTAGAACGATTGTACTCGGAGCTGCTGTCTGTTTTGTCGGAGGAGCTCTTCTTCCTCGGTGAAGAGGAATTTCTTCGGCACTGGTCTTGCCCTTTTGTGTCGGTCTATGACGGACGAGTGAAACTTGTCTTTCGGCCGGCCTGGTATTGGTAGGCTGATCTGTCGATGTGCCGACAGAAATGGCATGCCAACATGTAAATATGCAAAATGTACATATTTATGTTTTATTTGTCTCTTGTTTACTTTGAAGTATTTTGTGGTTGTGTTTGTGTGAACCATCGAATGTACATGTTTTTTCAACGTCATCTCATATCCATGTTCATGTAAATGACGTCTGTCTTGTCATCATCGTTAGAGTATGTCTAAGACGGAAATGTTCTGTTGAGTGTTATTGACGTTTGTGGCAATAAATTTTTTCTAATCATGTGTCTAACTCTGTTACCAGCCACTAAACTGTTTTAGCGGGACGGCTCAGTGCTCTCCCATAGTTGAGTTCGAAGTACTCAAAATCGTTCAACATATTAGATGCGGAAGCATCTTATACTCGCGCCGTGTAGTGCACCGTCCGCGCCGTCCGCACCGCATCTCGAACATTCGACAGCTGACGCGCGCGCATGCGCCGTCGCGCCGTCGCCCACCATCTGTGCCGCGCGCGCTTCTCCTTCGAGGACATTCGACAGCTGACAGCGCATGCGCCGTCGCGCCGTCGCCATCTGTGCCGCGCGCGCGCTTCTCCTTCGAGAACATTCGACAGCTGACAGCGCATGCGCCGTCGCGCTGTATATATACTCAAGGTCGGCGCTCGCTCGCTCAGTTGCCGCTCGTCCGTTGGTTCGTCGCAATAAATAAAACACCGCCCTTTCGCATACGTGCCGTACGTGTTCACTCATTTAACACCCCATTTCACAACCACGTTAACCAATTTAGCCATCGACCCAAGTAAGTCGCAATTTAACACCCGTTAACCAATTGCATGCTTCCGCATCCTCCTCAGTGTTCCCCCGAGGGAAGCTGCGGGCAATTTTTTTCAGTATAAAAGGGTTTAGAGTTGCATGGGCTGACAATAAGAGTGGTGTAAACTTCCAACATGCCATGACTACTGGTTTGAATTCGGGTAAATCTCAGTACTCTTGAATGCGTTGTCAATTAAACATTTCTACTTCTGCTGCTGTATAAACATTGCAATTGTACACCGCTCATTTCATTACCGCACAGCCGTATGTATTCTCCTTTTCGCGAGAATAAACAGTGTATTTTGTCAAAGAGCAAAAAGCCAGCAAACAGCTCAATACTGATCTTTGGGAAATAGGTCGCAGTACTATTGGACACTTGCAAATCTCGACTTGCTTGGCTTGGCAGAAACTTCTTTGCCGGCTGCCAGCATGACACTTTCCCCAGAGTTTCACCGTGGAGGTGCGACGTTATCTAATTGCGGCAAATATAGTTGAGTTTGAATTGAAAAATATTGTTTTTTTATACCGTGGACATGGCATATGAAGACCTGCAATAGTCCAAGGAGGTCTGCACAAACCAATTGGTTTGCACCGTCCTATTTGCTTTTTTTTTCTCTCCCCCCCTCTTCTTGTTTGCGCTGCCCTCTGTCGTTTTGGTTTGGGGGGGGGGGGGGGCTTGCGGGGTGATCTGAGACAACGAAGATGACAACAACAAAAAACTCGGAAGATTGTGAGGCGTTCGTAGACCCTTTCTGCCAAAAAAAAGTCGTATGTTGGTGCAGAGCGTGGCGTGTAGGGGTTTCTTTTAAGCCTGGGTAGTGTGTGTCGTCCAACTGTCGGCGCAAAACGCACATCTCCATGTAGCCAGCATAAATGCCATGTAGGCTAAAGCTGCCAGCTGAAGAGCTCCCACGGCATAGTAAAGCGCCCAACCTCCTCGAGCTCCCGGGCTTGTACCGAAGGTCGCGTAAGGGTTTGAGCTCGTCGTCGTGAACTGAAGGAAGATCCAGAATAGACCGTCGAACATAGTCTGTCCCGAGCTTGTGGAGGCACTGGCACCGATGAGCACGTACAGGAGGAATACGCCGAAAAGCGCCGCGGAAGCAGCAGTCAGCGCTTGCCGGTTCACCACAACGGTCGTACCCTGCGGAGTTCGGATGCTAACGACGCGAATTCGATTGTTGTGCTCTTTGGGTGCGAGTTGCGCGTAGCTCAGATGACCGGCCACGATCGAAAGTTCCGGGCGAAACATTGTTGACGGTAGTGGTGCGGTAACTCCGTCTTCCGACTCGGTTCCCGGACTAACACTCCGGAAGCGTTTTCTCAGGCCGGCGAGGAGCCGGTAGGCATTCACACACGTCAATAGCCACGTCTGCGCAACTGTCTTGCCGTGCAGCAGGAGCCAGCCGAAGAAGAGCGGAACTCCGAAGCAGATGTAGGCCATGATGGCTCCCTTTGCGGCGACTGACGTCTTGGCGTAGTCGTAACCACCTGCGTAGATTGAAATGATGTGCAGAGAAAAAAAAAAGGGGGGGGGGGGGTCAGAGTTTTGGCGAAGGGCGAACAAACAATGTGATTGCTACGAAGTTGGACAGTTATAACTTCTTTTGAATCTGATCTGGTTGCAAGAAACTCTGGCAAGGAAATGCGAAGCAGTTTTAGTACTGTCTGTGGCCTCATCGTGAAGTAAGCGGTGAGGACACATGTGAATTACGGAAGCCGTCTATATACTGACCTTCGAGATAGCGCGTGTCTAACCCTCCCCCCCCCCCACCTTTGCACTTCTACTCCTTCCCCTGATGGAACCTGCGGGTGTGTTTTATCTCTGCTTGAGCCGCAGGTGTATGTAGCTGTAGCAAGCTTTCGCGTGCATATGTTGAACACGGGACGCGCGAGGCGATGGTATCTATTTGGGCTTTATACGGAACATGACGGCGACGGCGAAAATGCGCTTCGATCGTCTATGTATAGTTGCTATCGCAATAACGTATTGGCATGGGCTAACCATTAACACCGCGGGATATGTCAGTCTGGTCGAACGGATTTACACGAAGCAATGGAGGGACCTATACGTAACCGCAACGTCCATGGGGTAGGTAAATCATTAGTCATACGAAACAGACAACTAACCTACGTACGCACGAGCAAAAACACACGTCTATGTCGTGGCCTCTCTCCTGCTGTCAAAGTACGTCGGTTCTTTTTGCGAGTGTTGATATCTTATTTGTCTTGTCCGGCGTACGTGTAATTTATTTTTCATTTCTTGCGACACGGCACTCAGATTCAGTGGAGGGGTTGGACCTGTATGTCCGTGCGTGTGTTCGTACCTGTGCGCGTATACATAAGAGCAAATTGAACATCGATAAAAAGATATTGATAAATTTGGCGATTCAAGTTCAAACTTCGTTCAACTAAAATTAATCATAGTTAAGCAAAGGATAGTCGCAAAAGCTTTGTCTTTTGCTGAAGAAGGGCTGGAAGAATGAACAACACAGCAGTGCAAAGTCAAATTTCTATCATGAGCAAAAAATTTGCTTGGTACTGAGGTCCGGCGACCGCGACTTGATGCTGCAGCGGCCAAACTCTTCACAGCTGCCGAACGTCGCGCGTGAAACCAAAATAAATGCAGGTCAGGTGCACTGGTGCACTGTGGTAATATAGCCGATAACTGAGTGGCCTATTATCAGTACCTTTGGTGTATCCTACAGTAGTGCGACGCTGATGCTAGAAAAGCAGGAGTTTTCTATGGGCATGGAGCTAGGAAAAGTGAAATACTTCGTATCGAGAATTACGTTATATTGAAGTTGGCTATAGCGACGTTTACCTATATTCAAAATGAGTAACTATTTCGGGGAAGGGGACGACGACCTTACACGATTCCTTACACAATTCTTTCACACACCTTCGCAAATAAAATCCTGGCAATGCCCTTGCAATCAAACTTAGCAAAAATCGTAGTTTATCAGGCCACATTTGAGATGCGTTGTGGGTGGGAGCGTTCACTCTTCCACAGCGTTTGTTTCCAGTTTATTATTCCTTGCACGCTCGTACGGCTCACAAAATAGCGCTGTATATGTTGTATAAATAATAACTTCTTACCTGACGTTGTCAAGAGGACCAGACTGAAGAGCATGGCATCGGAAAACGACCACGGATCTGTTCCAGCCGCGTAGCATCCCCTGTAGTCTACGCCGGACATTCTGTCGTCGTATTCAACCAGGTATTCAATCACGGCACGATTCCAGGTCTCGTGTCTGGATGCTAGCGTCTTCAGCTTGCTAATCAGACGCTCGGCGGTCCTGTTTCTAAGCTCGGCAACGGTGGAAACGTCCCAATCTTCTTCGCCGGTAGTTAGAACCATGAACACAGAAGCCCCCAGGCTCAGGTAGAGAACTAGAACTAAACTAAGTGTCAGGCGAAAGAAAAACGGGGCGAAATAAGGGTTCTCGCGTATCCACAGGGCAAGTCTCCTCCTCCACAGCGGCATGGTTACATCAGGGGCTTCATTTTGGAGAGCTAGTGGTGTTTGCTCATCGCCGGCGGCAAGTGATCACGAAGTTGACTAGCATCGGTGGCAAATCCGTGTAGCAGACGACGCGTCTCCGTAGGCGTATGTGTCGTCTGCTTCCGCGCTCTGAACGGAATTGGAGCGCGACGAAGCCGCCGCGCGGAAGCTTCCGGTTTTGCGTTGCCGTGAGATTGAGAGACGGAAGTGCAAAACACTGCGCGTAGCACTAATCAATAATCCAACACGTTAAGCGCGGCGCGTGATCTGGCTGAACAATTGTCCGCAGGTCATTGACCCGTACGCTGTGCTTGGTCGGTAGCGCCGCGCAACGTTACCGTATTCCAGGCATGGACGATCTCGGTTTTTATTCAGTGTTTGTACTTGCCTTTCAGGATATTTAATCATGTAAGTGGGTTTCAAGCACCGTTAGTTTTTCGCAATATTTCATGTTGAACAGCGTTTAAATAATTGATGAAGTTGGTCATACGGAGCAAATGAACGTTAGGTGTGTAATTGTTAAATTATGTATAAGTTAAAGGGAACGTAAGTGAGTGAAAATAACTTTATTCGTTCGCGTGCCGCAATCCAACTAGATTGACATATTAATTGATATCAAAGTATTAGTTTATTACATCCCCGAAAAATATTGAGTAATGGGGATAGTTTCATATATTTTGAAAGTGACAGCAACGTAATCAGTATGCTCGTGAAGTTGACACAGGCGTTAGCAATTATTTCTAGCTGTGTGCTTTATTTGCGGAAAACGGACACATATGGCGTGGAAATAAAACCAGTAACGAGCTCGCACATTCAGCGCGATCTAAAGTGGCGCCGTAACTGCCGTTCGCGCTCCTTTTTCCGTGAGTTCGAATCCGGAAAAGCGGAAGCCGGAGAGCTGCCGTTCAGATAACGGGACCGCGACGGGACGCTTTGACGTAACTTGGTTGCCAGGCAACTGGAGCATGACCTACTACACTCCTGACCTGCCCAGAGAGCACCTCTTCCAGCGCCCACGTTCTAGTTCATACCTTCTGCCGCTAGGGCCGTCACCTACGAGCGGCGTGGCGCTAGTCAGCACCTGCTCGCTGACGTCATCTTCACTCTTTGTGGTCAAATTTTGACCAACAAAGCACTCGTAGTGCGTATTTATGATCCAAAATTTAGAATTATTCAGAAATAATAATACTAAAAGACATTCAGAATTTTTTTGCAATAAAATGCACGCTACCACGCATAGGCTGCCCTACATCGTGTAAATCTACGGGTTCCCACGTTTGTCAACCAGTGTGCTATAAATACTCAAGCGCTCTGAACACCTTGCTTAACCAGCAATGTATGGGAAGAAATAGTCACATATATGCCGCCAGTTCACTACAGAATGCAGGCATTCTTATACCAGCGCCTACAAAACAACCGTAAAGAAACAGACGAACAGGTTATAGGTAGCGCCACCAATGGTGAGCGGTTGAACGAGAGCGGGGACACGCGCTCCCATAGGAACCCCGCTATCTGAACAGGTCAGGAGTGTAGTAGGTCATGAACTGGAGTCGCCTTCACCCTCTCGACCGTACTGGCGAGACTTCGCGAGAACTTTTGGGCGGCCGAGAATGGGAAGATGGCGAGCCTGTGCCGAATCAAGTGTTTTCTAGCGCCTTCGTCACTGTCGCTAGGATCCCATATTGCAAGGTAGGAAAGCGACGGGCTTGCTTTGGACAGCACTGGCGCGAAGCGGCCTACAGAGCTAGCTGTAGACTCGCTGTTGTCACCGCAATGAAGTATGGCGGCGGTGTTTTTTTTTTTCCTCTCACCTCTGAATGGAGGTGCGTGCCGCGGCCAGAGGTGACCTACCTGCGATTTCCAACGTGCAGTCGCCGCAGCCAGGGTTTAAAACACCGAGTCCGCCCATCCGGTGGTGAAAAGAAGCCCTGGTTTATCGAAAATGTCGCTACACGAAGACCGTGGGCGGCCTAATAAAACAACGGCGACGTAATCAACTGCAGGGTTCGTTAACACGTAACGTAACCAGCCGGTTGTGAATCCGGAGTGGGGTAAACGGTCGCTTATGAGGCCGTTGCGCTTACCCAACTAACTGAGAAGTGTAGCACTGAGTGGTGTCATTACTAGCCTACTTTTCCGGTTTAAAATGGCAGCTGCCCCGTGTTTTTAAGAAGAAATGCGATCCGCCCGTCCGTTCTGCACAGCTGAGGTGGCGACACAGCCGACTAGCCTTACTGTTCCGCTTTTGGCGCTCACAGGTTCACCAAAACTGCTACTTATTTCGTTTGTGCGCAACATTCAGCCGTATTTCTCGATTTGTGTTTTAGCTTGGCAACGACGAAAGCCTTTTTTTCCCCCTCTCTTTAGGGCGCTGAGCACTAGCGCGGGCTTGCAAGTGAACAGCTCCGAAGGATGGCTGAGCAAGCTGCTGCACGTGCGGAAAATCGAGCCCGGCAAGGATTCCCACTCCCGGCTCCTGTCTGACACCGAAATCGTTTACGAATTACAGAGTAAGTAACCGCGACTACTACCGTTATCATTTGTTGGTGTTTGTTCGTTCGTCATCCTTGTTTGTTTACGTCGTTTTTGTTTGTACGCGCAGTTCACGATGTCAAGCCGGACGGAGTACAACCGTATCTTAAGGGATAGTAAGTACATTTTGGTGACCTCAACGTATAATTCTTTTATCGTGAGTTCGAGCCAATTATGGCAAGGACGGAGGAACAATCATATGCTACATGTAGAAACAGGATGTGCTCGTGTATTGAATATTACCTCCCCAAAAAGAGGCAAGAGCAGCTATGCTCAGTAAATTTGTTGAATAGTACGTCCTCGGGGAGTTCTAATATTGTAGCTTGGTAGTAGCGTTGTAATTGTACTTGAATGCTTGCTCACTAAAGGCCTTAATTTTGTTGTTACACTTGTATTCTTTTGTTATGAGTAAAAGAAATAAATATTCAGTCATATAAATTTTGAAGGGAACAATATTGCCTAACATGAATATTTTCTCAATTTCTTGTGCAGTGCTGCCTGAAGGAACATAATGCTATGTGAATGAAGCTCATTATGCACAGTTTTCATTGATCTCACCATGGTCGCCATCTTGTAGTACAAGCTGGTTTAGATGCTCGGTGAACTCTTACACGAATGTGCAGAGCAAGAAACTATGACATCAGGTTAATGCCACAACCCCCTCACATTGCTTCTTGTCACCCATTGGCGCGGCTGGCGAACGAAAGAAAGCGGGGCAACACAAAAGAACCTCGGGACACTCTAATGAAATAAAAAAGTCATAGCGGTAGCCATGGGGAGGTACCTCGCGCCGAGGACCTGTCTGTGACGTCACGTGAAAACTACGTATGAACCTCACTGTAGTTATTGCCCACAACTATCACATCAGACTAGTGCAACAACTCAAGCTGTCATTTCTTTTTCTTTCAGTGAGAACTACTGCCAACTCCTCCAGAGCAAGGCATCTGACTGTGAGCTGATTGGCAGCTGGCAAGTGGTGATCGGTGATCAGGACCAGTACCGTACGTAGTTTGCTTCCTCATTATGTGCTTTTTTACACTTGAGTCATGGCTGTTGCGCTTCAACAAAAATAAACTGTCGTAAAAAAGACATAGGCACGTCCTAAAATGCACACTTGACTTTGATTGGAACCTGAATCGTTGGTTCAATCGCTGTTTTTTATTGCTTTCCTTCTGGCCGTGCAAATCCTGCATAATGCAATGGGAGAGCATCATATGGCACTCATAGTTGCTGTGCAACAGCATCAGGTAGCAAGGAGAGCCCGTAGACACCATAACATTCGCCGTTAGGGACACCGAAACAAGTGCTGTAGACATTATAAAGGGGACGGGCCTATCAATTCACTACTTGGGCCAGTTAACAACACACGTTCTATGTTTTTTTGTCAACACTTATCACTGTTATATTCAGTCAGCACACAGAGTGAAAAAAAAATTATTTGGGTTCTTTGACTAACACTTAATTGGCTATATGTTGTGGCGGATATTCAATACCGCGACCTTCGGGTCGGTAGTCGATCACTGTAACCACTAGGTTAATGTGGCACCTCTCATAGTTGCTTTTGTTCCTATATGAAACTTTGTTAGGAGTTTCATGATCCGAAGAGTACAGGAGGGCCCTTGTTCACTGCTGCGGAGTTGAATTCAGATTGGCCGAGACAACAGTTGACTACCAACTCTGCACTGAGCATTCTTGTTATCGTCTCTGCTTTAAACCTAAGGTAATGCATCAGCAATCCTAACACTAGCACAGTTGACCACTCGGATAAATTCTTAAAATGTTCGCTCCTGTCAAATCATGTTATATACTTAGTAGCAATCTGAAAGAGCAAAATGCAAATGCTTACTGAAACACTCATGTTGCCGTACTTCATGTGGTTCAGCTAGATGTTTTAAGGATTGACTTTTATGTTGCAGTGGTTCTGTGGATGTCGTATCTTGTTTCTGAGCATGAAATGGCAAGTTCAAATCCCTGCAGCAGTGGCAGAACTATTGCATTGGAAAGTGTGCATGTGCTTCGATTTAGATGAACTTTGGAAACCCTCTGGCAGTTGGAAGTTATTCCAATCATCTTTGATTATTGTGTTCTGCTGCTAAGCACCAGGACGTGGGGGTTCAAATGTCGGCCAGGGCTACTCCATTTTCATGAGGGGAAAAAACAATGGCCATGTGTGTAAATTTAGGCTTGCACTCGGGAACCCCAGCCTGTCAGATCAATTCGGAATCTCCTACAACAATGCGCCTCATTATAAGTATATTGGTTACTCGGAACTCCCTCATTCTCACACGCACTCAGGCAGGTACTCACGACCATCCCACAAGCATTGTATGTGGGGTGTGGTCTTGAGTACTTGCTTGTGTGAATCAGGGACTGTGAAGTTAACCCTAGTTTACAAGATAACACACATGTGTCACAAGCCACATCTCTACTCCATGCCTTTCTGTCGTCTCTTTTCTTCTCCAGTTCACATCTGGCGCTTCAAACAGGGCTGGCGGTCGGCTCACAGTTCGATTAACCTGTGTAACACAGACGAAGACCTTGTTAAGCTTCAGAGGGATGAGTCCAAGTACCTAAGGGCACGCCAGAACCAGTACATGCTGCCCTTCAGCTTCTGGGGCAACCCAGAGCCAAAGCATCATGGAGGCATGTACGAGATACGCTCCTACGTCCTCAAGGTGAGACCGTTGTCAGTCTCCCGTTTGGCTTGGGCTGTTTTATTGAAAATGTGTTTAAAAATGGTCCCAAAGTTATGAAGTGGTAGCATTTGGAATGATGGATCATTTAGAAACTACCGTGTGAGAGCTATAAATGAAATTAATGCTGAATTTGACAACTGGTTCTTTTTAGTAATAATACCCTTGGACGTTGTAGTCAACTGAATATAGAATGCTGCACTAGAACACCTTGACATGCCATGGGGCTTGTTTAGCATGCTTTGTTGGCTGCTCTTTAGTGTAGTGCATGGGCATATGGAGCTCCGAAGTTTACGTATCTTTGCAGCCCATTTATGGAAACACTGCAAAAGACCTAATTGTTGATGGGGCTAAATATATCATCAGATAATCTAATGTCTCTACCTTATTTACATGACTTTAAGTAGAGTTGAATTCAAGTCAGGCCTTGAGAATTGTGCACTAAATAAATGAATAGATGAAATGCAAGCAAATTCTACAAAACAAGTTGCTGGACTGACTGCACGTGCCCAGGCATCATCAAGCCAGCCCTCTTCATGAACTTAGATGCCCGAGTCCATGCAATAAGGTAGGGTACCCGAAAGTCCAGTATATATATGAATTCATACTGGACTCAACAGTGCGTCCTCGTCTTTTCTGTTTCCCAAGTGAAGATAAGCTTTTTTTTTGCGTGACGATTCATTGTGTCGTTAGCGGAAACCGGTCCCATAGTTCATTCGCGTGTGCTGCAAGCTCCAGAAAGCATCCAGGCTTCAGTCTGCGAAGCTTTGCGTTGCACGTGAAAACTTTGGTCACCCTGCAGTCGTCACTGCCGCGCCACCTTAAGCTCGAGAAGC
Organism: Rhipicephalus annulatus; assembly: GCA_013436015.1. Classification (NCBI taxonomy): domain Eukaryota; kingdom Metazoa; phylum Arthropoda; class Arachnida; order Ixodida; family Ixodidae; genus Rhipicephalus; species Rhipicephalus annulatus. Next base: position 26,986 of record WOVY01004568.1, on the reverse strand, counting down.
CTGAAAACTCTTATCTCGCCACACAGTTCGTTTATTCTCCGTGGAGAATGGTACTCATAGCCTTCTTGATTGCTGCTGTGAGCAAGTGCCAAAAGTTGTATGGCCCAGAGCACTTGTGACTGTGCAGCACTATGATCAACCACAACAGCGGCACGTGGAGCGGCCTCGATGCCAGTGCAATGAATTAACGAATAGCTTGTTGGCCTGCACTTCCCTCCACATAGTAGATTACAAAGGCTGTTATCTACCCTGAAAAAAAAAAAGAGAGAGAAGAGAAGAGTAATGAGCTAAACCACCGTGCCTACGTTTCAGTGTTTGTCCCAAGTTATCGCGTTGTGAGGTGGCGGAGTCGCCACTCCTCCACATCTAACTGCATGGTGCCAACCCATCTTACAGTTCTTTTGAGCGTACTTTTTACCCTGCCTTATTGCATGCATTGTAGCAGTGCTAATGGCAGTGGCTTCTTTCCATTCCAGCCAGGAACCATGATTGAGTGGGGCAACAATTGGTGAGTGTTGGGCACACCTCTCTCATGTATTCATTCCGTTCATTGTTGATGCAGTTAAATCTACAGAGTTAAAGAGGCATCCTGCAACAGATTTTCTAAGTTATCCTGGAAGGACCTTATCATTGCCATTCGTTGTCTCACGAATCTCCCACTGCAATAGTTTTTCAAATCCTTCATATATAAATGGAGTTAACAGGTAGTTATTGCATGCTCCCAGAGCTTTCTCTCCTTATTCATGACCACTAGAATCTGAGCACTAAAATTGTTTCCATGAAGTAGTAAATGTCCCGTTTCTTCTGCCTGCGTATGTTTCTCTGAGAGGTATTGCATGTGACCGCTATTGAAGCTCATGTCATAAGTGGCTGTGCTAAGACGCTAATGCCCAATCCATGCTGTGTCTTTTTTCACCCTTGTGAGCACCAAAAGACTATGAACAAATGATTGGGTTTAAAGCATTGCTGGCTACTTAACCTCTTTGCAGGGCTCGAGGCATCACATTCAGAAGAGCCAATGCCGTGGCTGGCTTCTTTTCACAGATTGGCCAGCTCTACATGGTCCACCATATCTGGAGTGAGTGGACTGCTGATACTTCACATGCACTTGAATGTTTTTTTATTTTGCGCTACTGCGGAGCATTTCAGTTAAGCAAACCGCGGTTAAATTACATTCTAGATAATGTTTTTTTTTTTTGGCTCAATGTTCACTGAACATCTTGGCTGGTCCTTGTATGGTGTCACACAGTCATCATTCAGCTATAAGACAAAGAGGATGCAGGCAGTTACCATAGCCCACAATACAATCGCCGACCGATTTTCTGGACCTGGTGAGGACCACAAGATTGTCCGAAAAATTGAACAGTCTGAAAAAGTTTTAAAAACGTGGAAATGAAGTTTATTTTGATTAGAGCAGTTTAAGAAAACTCCAATAAATCCCTGCTTCATGCTATGCTTAGGAATAAGCAGATTGGGTTCTCTTCAGGCTAGAGTAACATCGTAAGCGCGGCGATTGCTGTCGCAGACAGTTTTGGGTTGCACAGTTGATGGCTTCATGGCACCAAACAAACAAAATTTGATGCTTGTCACAAATATGCATGCAGCGTCTATATGCATGCAGTGTGCATACAAAAATATGCATGCAATGCAAGTGCGAGGATTATGCATGTAAATACGATAGAAGAATAAGAATGAGGTGGAACACATTTGCAAGCACTCTCAAATCATGACAGGTAGATTGCCACTATCCCTCAAGAGCAAGATATATAACAGCTGCATCTTGCCGGTACTTACCTAGCTACGGAGCAGAAACCTGCAGACTTACAAAGAGGGTTTAGCTTAAATTCAGGATGACGCAGCGAGCAACGGAAAGGAAAATGGTAGGTGTAACATTAAGGGACAAGAAGAGAGCACAGTGGATTAGGGAACAAACCGGGGTTAAGGATATCATAGTTGAAGTCAGATGAGATTAAGAAGTTTGCGGGTATAAATTGGCAACAGCAAGCACAAGACCGGGTTAACTGGCGGAACATGGGAGAGGCCTTTGTCCTGCAGTGGACATAGTCAGACTGATGATGATGATGATGATGAGTTGAAGTCAAGAAGAGGAAATGGACATGGGCCGAGCATGCAGCGCGTAGACAGGACAACAGCTGGTCATTAAGGGTAACTAATTGGATTCCCAGAGAAGGCAAGCGGGTTAGGGGGAGACAGAAGGTTAGGTGGGCAGATGAAATTAAGAAGTTTGCGGGTATAAATTGGCAGCAACAGGCACAGGACCGGGTTAATTGGCGGAACATGGGTGAGGCCTTTGTCCTGCAGTGGACGTAGTCAGGCTGGTGATGATGATGATAAATATTTTAGCCCATTGCAAGGGATCAGTAAAAATGCAATGGAGGGATAGTGAAACCTAAACATCCGAAATTGCAGCACGGACGAAGAGAACAAGGGGGACAGTTGGTAGGACGGGGCTCTTGCACGCCTCTGAGGTGGAAAATTGTCTGTGTCGTGTCACGAGCCTGCATTCTCATAGTGGAAGAGATGGGAAAATAGAGGGAGAGTTGTAGGAACGCTTCAGCAGTTCCTACAACTTGTCAACAGGTTTGGAACAGGGAAAGTAATTGTAAGAAGGAATTTTACAGGCTTTGCACTTGCAGCCTGTGTTATGTATGTCTGCACTCGCCTTCTCAGTGAAGGGTGCGCCTGTTCAAAGCACCCAGAGGTCTAAAGTCTATTCCTGGTGCATGCTGGTGAACTAGCTAGGGCAGGTCAAGAAGCACAAAATATGTGAGTAAATTACTTTTTTAATGAAGCAGTCTAAATATTAGGGGTGCATAAATTATGGAAGGGTGCAAAATATGTGTGTAAATACGATAATTATAGGCTGCTCATTTTCGACCCGACTCAGTTTTGCTTTGAGAGAGCTCCAAAAATAAGCCACTGGGTGCAACTATCGCTACCTAGTGTGTCCAACACTTGACCACATCAGCAGACAGAACTGCGATGCACTTTCGCGCGGTCTGTATCAAGAAGTCCTTGATACAGACCGCGCGAAAATGCGGCAAAAGAAAAATTTCCCATTTTTCTTTTGCCGAAAATGCGGCAAAAGAAAAATGGCGGCCATGAAGTCATCACAATTTTTGTATCGACAGCAGCATGGTGACGTGAAGGAAGTAAAAAGGACCGTGGGGTCACTTTTGAGGAGATCAATACCAGGGTTGCCACTGACTTTCGAGTGAAATTCCCCAAACGATAAGCGAAATGTCGTCAAAAGTCGCGTTTTTTTTTTTCCAAATTTCGCTGAGAAAATTGTTACTCTACATATGTGTGATGTGCCTAGTCATAAATATTTTCCTAATTAGGTATAGCGCCATGAAGTATGTTGCCATCTGTAAACCCTAAATTATATTGACGTTTTTCAATGCCAGTCACATCACGCACTTCACCATGGAAGCACCGAGAAAGGGCATCCTTGCAATAGCAGCATCTTTGAATGCTAGCATCTCATAACAAAGGTTTCTGATGGTTTCGATTGCAGTGAATACAGGACGAAGCAGTCGCTACAACAAGAGAGGCATTGTGGGCGAAGCCTTCCAGCAGATTTAGAGGATTTTATTTCAGCGGAATCATGTGTCCGATAATCAAAGAACTTAATTACGAAGCAACGGAAATAAATGTTAAAGTACTGCGTTACTGTCACAATACCCACACGATGTTTCCTTTGTGGGCATGCTTATTCGCCTCACTGCAGTTTCTGAAGGCTGCTCAAAGAAGCCCGGCTTTCTGGCACGCCCGAAAAGTACTTTAATGACTAAGTACTGCTTCTGCCCGTGGGTCTAAAACTACAAAAAAGAGAACAAAAAAATGTCACCTATTTGTTTTGAAGGCATAAACTATGGAATGCATAACTCAGTCGAGACCTAACCCGAAAATCGCCAAAAATTTGCCATGTTGTCGTTCATCACTTTAGGTCCCCACGGGCCTCTCAAATTTGCCAATTTGGCGAAAAGTAGCCAGCAGTGGCAACCTTGGTCAATACCACGAGCTGCAGTGTATTGCTCTCAGTTGCAAACTTCAAAATTCATGTAAAATACCTTCAAAGCTACAGTAGACACTCAGTAAATGTAAATCTGTTCAACGGAACTGCTGCTTAAATGGAACAAATGCTTCTGACAAGATTGGTTTCATTCTTGCAATATGCACCCCTCAGTAAAAGGAACTCCTGTTAAACGGAACACATTTTACTGGTTTCTTCAGGTTCTGTTTATTGAGAGTCTACTGTATATTGATATATTGCTGATACTGCTATTGATATATTGCACATGATATACACGCATGTTCATGGGAATTGGTCCCGCAAGGTATCTTCGCCGCAACATTTTGTCAGTGCCCTTTTAAAGTATCTGGTCTATATTGTCAACTCCTTGCAGTCACCCACTCCACTGCTACTGCTGTGTAAAACATGTAATGTTGTACCGGGTCTCGCTACACTCTTGGGAAATACATGCATGTGATGTCGAAAAACAAAAAAATGCAGCCATCACCAATAAAGAGGCCACAATTCAAGTCGTCTCGTGGCTTTCATGTAATTTAAAGGGACACTGAAGGCAAATAAAAATTTTTGTCAGTGTAAAAGTTCGATGTTTGAGAACATCTAAAACGTCATTATTATCAACAGCAGTGCTCTACTTATCAAGAAATTAAGGGAAATGTACGATACCATACGTGTCATTGGTTGGATACTTATAAATGATCTCAATGATGCCGAAGGGTCCGACTACATTCAATCACCAGCAATCGAACCAGTTGCGAACAGAACAGAAGAAAAATAAATAAAAACTTTCATACATTACAACACGTAATAAAATAATGCTTCTCCATTTGTTCGGTTCATGGAGAGAAGAACGGCTTGGCGTTACCATTGGGAATGGCACGACTGGTTCAAAAGTTCGGTATTTCATTTTGTTAGGCTGGATATGTGGTGCCTTCTAGCGGGGCACACTTGAACCAGGCAAGGATGAAATTTCTATTGCAGAAACGTTGTACATTCTACTTGTAATGTGAATGCATTGCAGTGACGTAATTACGAAGAAGTTGCCTTTTCAATAATTTTTTTCTAAAAAACAATAGGCAATCACAAACATGTTAATGACTGTGGTTGTGCAAAGCATAATAAGATATCGACACCATTGCCCATTGACCCTGCATTTCCCTACAATCCTTTGTGTGTGTCAGCAGCTGCCAGTAAAGGCAAACAACATTAAGCAAGGCAACTGCTACGTCAGAGAGGCATGCTATCAGGCTAGTGATCTGAAGTGCAGACCACGAAAATGTGGTTTTATTTCAAAATAACCATTTTCTTGGCATGAAAGTAGCACTATGAGGTTTCTGGATAGCTATTTCGGCCATAAACGATGACCTAATATTTGCCTGTTGTGACCAAAAGCGATCCAATTTTCCTTGTGTGTTCCAGTGATCAATTTTCCATGTTCAGCAGTGTTCACCAGGCTGAGTGGAGAACAACTAGTTCGCTTTGGTGTACATGACATCAGTGTTACACCACTCGGGGCCACATGTGAAGTTTCAACTACATGCTACAATGGTAGAATGGATTGCAGCAGTGGCACGGTAGCTTTGTGTCCATGGTGCATTAGACCTGTGTTTCTTTCCGCCTTACACAGAATGCACAGCCACTGTGAAGTGGACTTTGCCAGTATGGCATCAAATTGTGGTTGCGGCATCTCTAGTTCGACAAAACTGAATGTTTTTCAAAAAATTTGAACTGGTATTTTTTCGTATGGCTGTATTAGATGTCGAACATAGAGTAAAATCTCGGTAATTCGACCCCTGGTAATTCGGAATTTCGGTCGTGGCGTCTGGTCACGTTCAAAATGTGCATTGTTCCACGACTAAAAACTCATCATTCCAGACTAATTTGGACAGATATGGCCGCGCTTCGGTTAATTCGAACTCCCGATCGCGGTCGTACAGGGAAGCAGCAGCAGATTCAACGGCGCACCTAAACAACTTCGAGATCGGATTGTGGCCTCAGAGATTCGAAACTTCCTTCATAGGTAGAAATTGGGTTGCATCTTGGAGGCACCCCTGTCACATAGCACTGGTTTACAACCAAAATGAAAGGCAGTGCATCGCTACTGTCATCAGCAACAGGCAAGCGAAGGATTTGCCTCTCCTTTCTTCTTGTGCGTTCAAACACGTGTGTGAGACGGCTCAGTCAGATTGTTCACCTTTACTGTGCCGTACCTTTCAAATTTATTTATCTTTGTGCTTGGTCAGTACCATCTGCACCCTTGTTGTTTGCTTGTTTTGAAAAGTTTGTCGTTTTTTTTTTGTAATTTTTGTCACCGTGCTTTCGCCGTTTTTTATCACCGAGCTCGTTGTCTACCTTGTGAGTGCGCACGCATCACCACCGGGCAACACTGGGATGCCTTCCCCTGCGTCTCCTGCGGCCCCAGCTGTCTCAATACCCGCAGCGAAAAGGCCAAAATACGAAGTCAAAGATTTGAAGACGTTGCAAGCGGGAGCATTTGAAAAGAAGTCATGAAACAGTTTAACGCAAAGAGCAGCTTGCTGAACAAGTTATTTGAAGAACGAAGACCAGATATGCATGCGTATGACTGCGACATGCACGGTTCTGAAGATGCTAACTTCGCTGCTCAACAACATTTTCCACGCTAAAGAGTTCGCATCGACAGTCACTGTCAATCACCGCTGTTGTGCACCAAGGGGCTGAATTGGCTTATTTTGAAAGCTTCAATGCTCGATTAATGAGGATGACATGATGAACATGACTGCGTGCAAGAGGCAAGACATGTCTACAGATTATTTTCATGTGAAATAAAGTGCGGCTACTGGCAAAAGTTGTTGTCCCTTTGAGCGAATCGCCATGTTAGCGCTTATTATGATTTCTGAAAGCCGTTTCGAGAGTTTCAGTGCGTTAATGTAAGCTTTAAATATGCATATTATATTGAGTTATCCATATATCAGACTATTTTGTGACCTCCTTCGAGCGTGGTATATATCTGGGATCGACTGTGGCTAGTTGTAAGATGGAGCGAATTGACAGCTCAGATTGCAAGTTCATCCGCTCTATTTGTCCTTTCTGCTACATGAAAGTTCTTGCATAAATTAATTGCACGCACAGTTTTTTTTTTTTGCTCATGGATTCAAAGCACTTGCTAAGCTGTTTCAGTGGTCCATTAAGTTACAATGTCGCAACTTCTCTCCGTGCAAGCATCCAACTACTTTGTGACCCTTTTTTCTAGCATACAAGGACCTTCAGGCTCGAAAGGATATCCGTGAAGATAACTGGAGGAAACCTGGTTGGGATGAATGCGTCGCTTACACAGGTGAGGCGCCTTGATTGTTGAACGTCACTGATGTAATGTCGCGCAGCTTTACTAGCGGGCGTCAGAAATGTTACGTAGATATATTGGTCTCCAGCTGCAGTAGGCATCCTTGATAAGCGTATCTGGCCGATGTCACCATGCTTATCTCACAGGGGTTCGATGGTAAGGCACAATTTTTACGGGAATTTGTAGAAGTTTGCTTATTTTCTAAGGTAAATATTCTAGGCTTTTGCGAATATTCGAGCACTTCGGATAGTCGAACAATTGTATAAACCGCATGTAATATTTTGTAACAGTGGTTTCACTGCACTGGAGGGGTGCTGTACCGTGAACACACCTCCCTGGGGTAAATTTGCATTGCCACCAATCTCTACTGTACGGTTAAATGAATGTAATACATTCACATTCATTATTTTTTAAGTTAAAGAGCTGCTTATACTGGCTTATGTGCTCTAAGTATAGAAACTTTTAAAACTTGCATTTTATTGAAAGTCAAACCCTACTGCTATTCAAAGTTGCTTCTGCTTTGAATAAAAAAAAAATGACATTTACACATGCATTGTTTCAATTAAAAAATTACATTGCAGGTTAGTTTGGTCTTGACAAATGTGCTCACTTTTCATTATAATATGTGATGCATACTATTCGAATTTCATTTGACATTACTTGACTAAATCACCATTCGTTTAGAACCTAAAGTTTACTATTCACACAAGCCTAAAATACACGCATCTTGGGAAACGAGGTTAGAATTTTACAGCATTTATCAACGCAGACAGTGAAGACTTCGTTCTGCTACTGAAAGATATTGCTCCTTCGATACAAATTTTTGTTTTTGTAAGCAGAAATTGGATCTGTATTAACATGTTGTCGCCATCTCCACCCCTAGTACAGGTGCTGCTATCAAAATTATTCGGTCAGAATATCGTAACAGAACTAGCCATCATTGCTTGCTTGAAATGGTTTCTGTGCTGGTTAGCATGAGAGTTTGGATCCGATGGAGATGAAATGCAAAAAGTTTGCACATGCTTAAATTTTAATGCACGCTATAGAACTCCAGATAGTTTATCCCAATTTCCCTACTATGGTGCACATATTGATCATATTTCATGGTTTAGACATCTTAACCCTTTTGCTACAGTTAATGAGTATAGTCATTAAATATTATAATAAAATAACCTATTTTGACCGTACCCGTCAAATAAAATTGTCTGCACGGAACATGTGAAAACTATACTCGCCATCCTTGCGTTCCATGATGCTAGGTGGCCACACTTGTCCATGTTGGGTCATTCGTGCCTCAGCTCTCATTTTATTGCGATCTTTCAATGTATTGCCATGCAGTGAAGCCACCTTTGGGTTGTGTCTGTTTGTGCGATGAGTGAAATAAAGGAACCCCATCGAGTTTCAAAGATGGTACCATTTTACTCAGAAAAAAAATTCTCTACAAAAGGAGCAAAAAAATGTTTTGATAGTTTTGGGACCTTTTTCTTCTTTTGTTATGGTAGCAAGAAACGTTAAAAGCCCACAGTTGAAAAAATCCCACAGCAAAGCTCTCTGCTTCCTTTCTTGCATGACAGAATAGATCTAAAGCAGGTTGTATCTTCATTCTTTCACAATATATATAAGGGGCCATTGTAATTTGTACTTCCAGAAAAAAATCATAAATCAAAAAAAAGACTGCATAACCTTTAATGTCATTGAGTTCAGCAAACACACCTAGAATATGGCACATGAGTACAATTCGTCTATGTTGTTGAAATATTTAAATGGTTTTTTGAGTTTCACCTGCAGCATCACATAGAAAGGGTTTGCAGACAGAAAACTAAATTTTCACTTTTTAGGCATACATTTTGAGTTTCACCTGCAGCACCACATAGAAAGGGTTTGCAGACAGAAAACTAAATTTTCACTTTTTAGGCATACATAAACATGTGTACTTAACACTTTGCAAAGTGCATTATTACTGACGTGTATATAGGCGTGAAATTTGCACAATTTGATATCAAGAATCTAGCAACCAAATTTAAAGCATGTGGAAGTATTATATTCAGTTAGTGTCTTACAGCAATGAATAAATACGAATAGTTATCTGATTATTGTGCAGTCAGTCATGCTATAATTCATGAATCCAATTCAATGAATCGCTCAAATTACGTGCAGCGGTTATCTGCTGGCAGTGAGCATTCTTAAAATGGTAAAGAGATTATTAAAAATTCATGTCTAAACACACCCACGTCCAATATCTCGTTAAACGGGGTACCGTCAAGTGATTGTATATGGCAAAGTATTTCAACTAGTAATGATGCAAAGGAACTTTAGCCAAGAAGAATGCTCAATTCGTCATTAGCTCAGCATTTACAGTCTTTTCTTTGCCAACAGTGCATGCAAATGGCTGAAGTCTCCAATCAGGATGCCATTTCACAAAGGGTTATTCCACAAAGTGCATTTGCATTTGAGTGTGCTTCTCACTTAAACTCCCTCATGTCTTCCTCTCCCTTTATTTTCTAATTCCAGTTCCTCTGATTCGAGAGATGCGGTCAAGATGGATGCGACCCACTGATTTCTCACCACTGAAGTAGAAAGAAAACTTAGGCAGGATGATTAAGGTGCGGAAGAAGACTGCAGGACTAGAAATGGAATAGGACTTCACCCGATAATTGTTGCGATTTTTTTTTTAAGATCAGATTTCTGTTTTTATTCCCACATCATCTTTTGGGAAGCATTTCGGTGTCGTAAGACATCACATGCGAAGCGTCGACACTGTTATACACCTGCTCTATTTTGTCCCGTTTACTCATTTTAGCTGCCCTTCTTTCTAAACTTGCGTTATTTTTAAGTCTCAAGCTAAGTGAAATGCCTTATTGGTGTATTCTGCAGAACTTGTTGTTCAGAGTTTCTTTTTGACTCTGCGAAGTCTGTTGTTTGGTCAGTGCGATTGTGCAATTATGCTACATGCTGACAGAAAATGCGAATATATATATTTTTATTATGTTACCAACTTGGGATAGCGTTGTGTAACTGCTGTCCTCGTGCGACGTTATAAATTTTGCTCCCTGCAACGGCTTGGCGTCAACTACTAGTGTTTGTTGAATTGAAGAGCAAAGGCAAAAAATGAAGGCTGCTGGGACAGAGCGTTTTTGTAAATATTGTGTAGAGATATACAGTGTTAGTTTATAAATAAAGTGCCCTGCAGACGACTGATGCATCGTTATTGTGACTCCGTGTTTTATTTTGCGCATCTGTTTTTAATTTAGACGACTCAGAATTTTCAGTGTGACCATTTGTAAGGTGGTGCACGCTGGTTTTAATTTCATCGTCAGTAGTACGTTCTTTTTTTTTTTTCTCGTGCTTCGTGTTGCGAAGGCGTGCCCCGAGCAATTTTAGTTCCAGTGATGCAAGTTTTAGATAATTAGCGAGCGTAAGGTCTGCCGTCCTATGTGAGGGCGCGATTAAAGGCCGTTTAGAACTTGGCAAGGGAGCTCAGGGTCTGCATTACTGCGCTGCAAGCGTGCTTGGTAGAAACGCGTTTTAGACGAAAGAAACAAAGATGGCGTCGCGGCGAAGCGGGCGCGCTGGGTAGGGTGTGGAGCGCCGGCCGCTTACGCCGGCCGTAGTTTATATACGCCTGGTGTTCTGACTCTATATATATACACCCAGCACCCGCGTAGAATGGGAAGGAGGTGGATCCTGCCCGACGCCCGGTTTTGGGAGTGGGCGGCACAGAATTACGTGCGAAGAACACCGCCAATGGCTCCGTCCCAGGTTCTTGTTTTGCTTGTCGAAACGGAGGCGACCTCTAACGTACTTTCCTGGAAGCTCGCTTAATCCTCCTCCATCGCGAGCAGACGACGCTGCGGTCTTCTGTCCGCAGCAGACGACGCGTTTTGCCGCCGTAGTTTGTCGCATTTGCTGCAGCGTGGCATTTGCGGCTTTTTTTTTTCTTCCGCTGTGCACGACTTCGAAGTGTGGATTCCCTCTTCTTTTGTTGCTAGTGTTCGCGTCTTTTTCGTACCTGGAAGGAAGCCTGTTTTCTGCGCCGTCTTATTTCTCCGCGCCTAAAGTAGCGGTGCTAACGGCTTCAAGATGATGGAAGGAACGCTTTCTGAGTACGCCTTCTACTTGCTCTTTCCGTGTTCCCTACTCGTCGGACTGCTCTGTTTGGCCAAGCACATTATTCGAAGGACCGAATTCTTCCACAACGACGACTCCCTTGAAGGCAAGACCATTGTTGTGACAGGTAAGTCGCACAGGAAATTCCTATAACATTACATCTCAGATTTCGTCCGTAATTGTGCGTGGCGAAGAATAAATGAGATAGCTTTTGAAGACGAGAAAATTACGCAAGGCGCAGTTGTTTAAAAAAAAAAAGATTCTTTACCGATACACGACAAAAGTGATAAAGGTGTGGCCGATATCCTTTACGCATTTATTGTAATGAAAATGGTGCTGTCTAACTTGCGCCGATTTCTTAGGAGCTTTACAAGATCTTTATTTTTTTTTTGACAGAGTCTACTGAGACAATATTCCAACGTAGGTCCGCTATTCCCAGTCGTTCACGAAAACATTCTGCATAAGTCGTTAATACTGAACAAGTTGTATTTGTGCTATGTTTACTTTTCATTGAAAATAAGTCGTATGAACAGGCATTTGCAGACGGAGCGTCCTTTGCCGTACAGAGCGGTCTCGCCATATTTCGATAAAAAAAAGTTATGTGTTGTCGGTGAAAACGAGTCGCCCTTACAACGGGAACATTGTCATTCAACATCATACGCATGTGACTGCGCTAGTGGCATTGAAGTTTCTGTTTGTTTGGAATGAACAGACCAAAAATAAACGCAATCTTTGAAAAAAGCTTTAAACTGCAGCTTCAACGCCACTGTCAAAGAAATTTTCAGTGTTTAGTGAGCAATTCATTTGTTCTCGAAAGTTTCGAGAATGTAATACACGAAAATATGATTAACTCTCCTCGTTAAAACGAAGTCGCTTGATATATACGCTATATCGGTTTATTCGATGTTCGTGACTTCTGATCGCATCTCGCACTGAACGTTCTGTGGACCCCGGCATTTTCTTACACAAAGTACCGTTTTTTCCCATCTTTCTGCCGGGTTAATCGCACTAAAAGGTGGCCGGTCCTCGAACCTGGCTTCATGTGACAAAGACGGGGCAGTTGCTTACGCGCGTCCACATTATTTTTTTGCATTGCCTCCGCTGTTGACGTGGCTGTTCCAACACGCATTAAAACCTTGACCATTGTTGGTGTAGTCATTTTACTACTAATGCCTCAGAGCCTATTTTTTATGGTGAGATACCGCTTATAGCAAAGCGCATTTCCACGCTGGATACGACTTCTTTATAACGAGGGCTTGTAGTAATAATACCACCTGGGTTTTCAGTTCCCGAGACCACGATATGATTATGAATGACGCCGTAGCGGAGGGCTCCGGAAAATTCGGCCATCTGGTGTTCTTTAATTCGTGGACCTCTATCATTTCGCCTCCATAGAAATAGCGATCGCCGCGGCCGAGAGTCGAACCCACGACCTTCCGGTGAGCAGCCGAACACCTTAGCCACTGTTTTACCGAGACGCAGAGGCTTGTGTGTTTCTGCCGAAATCGTAACCTTGTAATGTCTTTGGACCAAGATCGTCTTCAAATGTTTAGTATGTGTTCTCACGTCAGTTCCCATGTTTTTTTTTTTTTTCAGACTGTATACTCTTTTGTAAGCGAAAAGTATATGAAGGTGGGGGGGGGGGGGGACTTCACGTTGGAAGCTTAGGACTATAAGTATACTCCAAAGCACTTCGAAATCTTTTGGTATCGAGCGTATACACGTTAGCTTGCGGCCAAATCCCGAAATGTGTCGAAGTCGGTACACGTTCACAACCCCTTTCCGACTCGCTGTTAATTCGAATCTGTTCCTGCTGCAATACCAGACGTTCCAACGCTATTCTCGTGATGCAGAACGTTAGTATTGTTACTCGCTGCGATGCTTCTTCCAGTGACCCTGGTGCCGAAGGTTTACCCTTTATTGTAGACATGAGAAAAGGGGCAAGTGAAAGAGACCGTCACTAATATTTATTTATTTCAGTACACTGTCGACCCCAAATGTGGTTTTTACTGGGGTGGGGGTACATTCCAAGAACGGGAACAAGCAAGGACACTGAAATGCTACAGTGCAATCATGGGTAGATCATATGCGGTGGGGGGTATTTATAGGGAGAATTGTATATATGTGTAGTCATTTGCGTGCGTGGGGTTCCCGTCCAGGTGAGGGGAGGAAAGGTTCTTCGCAGTGCCCTCCCTTCTTTATTATGTCAATGTATGGAACTAACATGGCGCCCCTCCCCCATTAGGTGACTGGGGGGGGGCTGACACCTCTCTCTCTCTCTCCTTACCCCCCCCCCCCCCCCGGTACACACGCGTATGTGTGCAGCCGCTCTGATAAGACTAGGGAGGAGATCTGTCGTAATTGTCCTTGGGGCAGGAAGGAAGATGTGCAAGGTCGACCACAATTTGAGGCCGATTACACTAGAAAGTTAATTCTACGTCACGACGAAGATATTGGCTACACTGACGTGTAATTTATGGAGGCCAATAAGCACCGCAGTAATTTCTTGTATATGTACCAAACATCGGCTTCGATGACACCTTGTATACTAATGAGACATTCACCTTAAATGTGGACTACCCATGTACTCTGCTACCGTTCGATGATTCGTGGTAGACGAAGTGATTAAATGAAATTGAAGATAGCGCTTACGCTCTAATGACTCCCTCTTTGCGTCCGAATTTGCACGCGTCCGGTTCGATGCTATCTATTTCGCTATCTCGTGTCGTCGAGACAGAACCAGCGCAGCTGTGTGATCTTAGTAAAGTGTAGCTTTGGATCTGGTTGCTTTTGCATTATTAAGTAGGAAAATCGCGATAATCCACGCGGAGACAGGCAAGAGATGCGACACAGACTCCTGCAGCAGTTCACGTGTGGCAATAGCGACGACAGGTCTTTCTTTCGTGTGGCTTTCGAAGAACTGTCGAAATCCACCGCCAAAGGTCTTGCATAGGCGTCGAAGACGTAGCTTTGATCTGGTTGGTTTTGCAATATTAAGTATTCGGAACATGCCAGATCATTCACGCGGAGACAGACAAGAGATGCGACACAGACTTCCTGCAGCAATTCACGTGTGGCAATAGCGAACGACGGTATTTTCTTTCGTCTGGCTTTCGAAGAACTGTGAAATCCACCGCCAGAGGTCTTGCATAGGAGTCGAAGACGAGTGGCCTTGACCGCTTGTTTTCGCCCGTTGTTTGTTTCGACACCGGTGACGTGTGTGTGTGTGGGTGTTTGTAAGTTCGCTCATGGAGTGCGAGCGCCTTTCTCAGAGGCGATTCTCGTCCAAAGTGTGTGTGCTGCGCCTGGATACCTCGCGGCCGTCCGGCGGTGGGAGATCGCGGTCGTACACATTTAGCAGCGGTGAGCTGGTGGGTTTAAGTTTCAGCTTCCCGTCGGGGGTCTATTTCGGGTCGGCTCGGCACTGGAAGGAGCTATAGGGCGCCAGGGTATGCGTCCACGGCCCCTGGCCGACGTCGGTACGCGAGCTTGCAGACATAAGCAGCCAGGCACAAGTGGAGCAAATAACGCTTGCTTGTGCGTGCATACGGTGCGTTTACTAAATCGGTGGAAGCATTAAGAAATTAACACGTTCAAAGTGCAATCTTTGACTCGAAAGGCCGAGACACGATTTGAGAAAGGAGAAAGCTCCAACCAAGATTTATTTTAGGAAAACTTCCGTCCCAACCAGGCAGACATCTGCGGAATGTTTACATTTTAATTCAGTACATGATTAGTTTGAACCTTCGTGAATGGCTTTTGATTACCTAAACTTCTTTAATGTCCATCTAAACATCTCTATATGCGGAACATTTCTCCCCTTAGCCGCATTTGAAACCTGGCTGTCTAGGTCAGGTGTAGAACCCGCGACCTCCGGTTTAGCAGAGGAATGCGAAGCTGTACGCTAGCTTGTCAAAGAAACATCATGGGTTGATTACAAGAGTGCATCACCTCTTTTATGCATACCTAAAACTATTCGGGTTTGCCTGATGATCGAAATGCTTAGCTTTAACTACACTTTAATGCAAGCTGTATGAACATAGCAGTATAATAGATATGCTGTGTAGAAACTGCCATAAAAAATGAAACTATAGCGTATTGCAGCGATAGCGTAAATAAAGCTTTTTAAGCTGTGCGCCGTCTCAAGTTCCCATTTGGAGGTGCTTTAGGCCGCGAAGGAATTTAACGTTTGAACATTGCTACCGCTCCTCATCACGTATAATTGAGGTAATTAAGGAGCTTCTTCGACCGATCGAACTTGTTGTAAGAACGACCAGGCGCTGTCATAACCGTACATTCGCCATCGCCTCCTCGCGTAGTTTTCCGTCCAATTGTCCATTTAAGGATTGCAGATAGTAAATTTATCTTCCAATCCCTGTGCATTTTGTGTTGTATTGCAGCTTTTGTAATCTGTCTCCACTACTGCGATGAACCTTCAAGGCAAAAGTATGTTGAAAATAAATAAAATAAAATAAATAACGTAATTAGTTGCTCGGTACGCCATGCATGTCCCACTTTTCTTTTCGCTACCGCTCCCTTGCGCCCACTGAACTGCCGACCTTTTTTTCCGACTCACCGAGGCGTTGGGATATGAAACTCGTCAAGATAAGATAAAATTAGGAAACGAAAAAAAAAACAGAGAGAGACAGCGAACTGCTTATGTTCGAGAATCCTGAACAATTTGCTACGGCAACCTTATGTGTGTGCAGTGTTAAGGAAGGGGCTGGGTGCACCATGAATATACCCTATGAATTTGCACTGCCTAATCTTTCACGTCATTTCTTCAATGCGTAGAGTTAAGGCTATGCATATATATATGTGACGTAAAAAGGTAGCGACGGTTGGTAGAAGCAGAGAAGGAAGAAGTGAGAACGGAATAAACATGGCGTATGAGCCACGCCACGTCGCCCATTCTTCGTAGCGTCACGCGAGTCGACAGGATGGAGACCTGCCTGCCCCTTCATTAGTCACTCATCATCGACGCAGTTCCCCAGAAGACGCCCTGACCGTACATTGACTACCGAATCATCGCCTAGGAGGACAACTACCAGCACCATGACAGAACCATCGGCTGACCTCGACATCCCCAAGTACACCGGATCAGCGGACGACGGACCCGTACAGGACTGGTTCAACCTGTTCGAACTCCACGCTACCGCTGCATCTTGGTCGGAATGGGAGATGGTTACGAACTTTTGCGACTACGTCACCGGTGAGGCATACAAATTTTACCTAATTCACATATTCGAGAACGACGAGCCATGGCAAAAAATCAAAGACGAGATGATTACCCGTTTTAATGACTATGACCAAGACTTCCTCATTACCGACCATCTGCATACAACCACACTCGGCCGTCACAGTCCACGCTTATTTCTCAAGAAACGTGGCGTTCCACCAGGTTTCTCTTCACGAAAGTCGGCGTTTTCAAAGTCGTGGCACCGACATACGACACGAGACGTCGCTCACTCTACTGATGCCTTTCATGCTTCGTCTCGCATACATGGTCCACCACCTGGTTTTCTATGACGCAGCTCTTCAAAGGCTCCTAACGGTCACTATTCGTGTCATAAGGACGCTTTGTTCATGGTAGACCAGCTGACACATGGGAAAAATACCAAACAACGCCAAGATGACTCAAAGAGTGAAAATCAGTCTTCACGCATTGGAGCAGCTTACTCCCCATCTCGCAGATTTGGTCCGCCTCCTGGTTTTCCATCGCTTGGCTCTTTCGTGACTCACAATGTCCATCTCACGTCTAGCATGCCCACAATTGTCGGGATAGAGCTGTGGAGCTCGGACGATGCTACGCCAAGCCCTGGACTTACCACCCAGATTCATGCGCCAGAACAGCTCGCATCGTTAGTTGCACAGAAAGAGGGCCATTCACAACTCAAACCTTACCGAACTACCCCTGTTGCGGTGTTGCCGTCCAGTGCGCAGCCACCAGAAACTCCTAACACAGATGGCGCAGACGCATTGAACGTCGCATGCTACCACGCGCAAGAAACCTGTTCACCATGCATCGGCTGTTTACAGGACGCATCAAATCTCAAAGTAAATGAATGTCCCATTCCGGAAGGCTTGCCACTACAGCCATCTCCTGAGCAGCATCACCAAAGCAAGCATTGCCAAGCGCGCAACCTCACGCGACAACAAAATAGACTGCAACGAAGGCATCGACGAACGCGAAATTCAACGGAAGCACACTCACCAAATGAAGAACAGCGGAAAATAAGATCTCTAACCCAAAAAGTATTCCATGACTTCAAATTTTCTCGCACAGAGGAAAGTCGCCAGAGACGCTCCCTGCGCCTGCAGTTACACAGACCGCAACACCACGGAAAACGCCAAGAAAGATGTGGAAACACTTCTTGCATACCGCCAGCCCGCAGGCATCACGCCGTCACAATCCGCCAAGAAGCACGCATTTTAGATGCAAAGCGTCTGTCGCAGCCACGACTCAGAATCCAACGCATGAGACATCCGACCTTCCAACGCTACTAATACTCCCAACCTTGTTCATTCCTCAATACTAACCAGGTTGTGCCATCATCATTTTTAACGCTGAAGGCATGGTCATGCTCTCCAGAACGCAACAGCCAACCTCGCCCACCTGAGGTCTCCTAGATGTCACCGGACTGCCTTTCCTGTGAACATTTTGTGCAAGTGCATGAAACCGCCGTGTGGCATGGAACTACTGCATTTTCTGGCATTATTTTTTGTTATAAGACTCCATTTGTTCATGCTTTCTAGATTGTGGCTCGCGCATTCTTTCGGGGGGGAGGGGGAATCATGTGACGTAAGAAGGTAGCGACGGTTGGTAGAAGCAGAGAAGGAAGAAGTGAGAACGGAATAAACATGGCGTATGAGCCAGGCCACGTCACCCAGTCATCGTAGCATCATATATATATATATATATATATATATATATATAGTATATATATATATATATATATATATATATATATATATATATATATATATATATATATATATATATATATATGTGTAGGTTTTTGATAATAATGGTGACAAAGGACCCCTGATGTTGCTTTCAAGGGCTTACTTTTCACCTTTATACCTGAGTGGCAGGCCTTAGTGAGACGCACGTCAGCGCTTCGTTTTCGCAGTCATTGTGGAGTCTGTTTTCTTTCGGAATCAACTATTAGGGGGAGGGGGGGGAGCTGAGCTGCTGTTAGACTTGACCTCTTTCACTTTCCAATATGGAGTAGCGCTAACAAGACAAATGGGCGCCGGCGAGTGATATGACACAGGCGCTAACTGTAAGCTGACGTTTCTTTTTTTTCTTTCGGAAAGACAACATATACACATACAACTAGTGAAGCGCAATGGCCCCGTTCAACAGCAAAAACATAAACAGCATTTGAATACCATTTTCTCGCCCTGAGTGCAGCAAACCAACTTTCATATCAAACAAGGATGAAGATGCATACATTGTGGCATCTAAGGCAATCGCATTGTCATATTTTACCAATGTTTATGAACACCTCGATATGTATATAATATAGAATATAGATAGCGACAAAAGTTGAAACCATGTACAGCGACTACACTGCCATTCTTTTTTATGATGTAAAGTCAGTTGGTTTGAACTGCCCTCCATGACAAAATAACGCAATGGCAGAACTAAACTTTAAAAAAATTTCTCTACACTAAAACAAAAATTACTTCGCCTAAGCTTTCTGTGAACAAAGTTGACTCTCCATCGTATGCGTTTGTGCGCAGTTTTTTTTGTACCACCTTATCCTGCTATATTCTCAACATAGGCCTAAGTGGCGTTTTCGCCAAGCTAATGATCTTACTTTAGAGCCTGTGTGCAACACACAGGAAAAAAAAATAATATTAGGAAATAGCACGTTTTATGGAAAGTTTGGTATAATAAATTTGTGCAATTGACCTATAATCACTTTTTGTAGAAAAATTCCCAAAAAACGCTACAATTTACTCGACTTTGCCTGCGTGTTAGAAGCAGTGAAAAATAAAGGTAACATAAGGAACTGTCCTATAATCAAAGCCAGATGTTCAAAAATGCAAAAACAAGCAAGTGCTGAAAGGACACGCAAAATGGTCGGCTTATAGAAATTTTTTTATACCTAGTTTTCCATCATTTCGTGGATTTCAAATGGTGGTTACGTGGGCACAAAATTATCGCTGCTCAAAATATTTTATCGCTAAGTACTGTACAATTTATGTCTATATGAGTGTGAATTTTTTCGATATTTTTTATTGATGTAGGTTTTTGGCCAGCGCCATGATTGAAACAGTTGGTGTGGAATTACCCATTATTATTATTATTATTATTATTATTATTATTATTATTATTATTATTATTATTATTATTATTGATATTATTATTATTATTATTATTATTATTATTATTATTATTATTATTATTATTATTATTATTATTATCATCGGCCGTCTGTCTTCTTGTATACTATAGTTTAAAAACACGAGGACCCCGAAATTTTGCGGGAAAATACTTGTCTTTTGTACCACCTGGACATCACCTATAGTTACGATTTTTTTTTTTTCAATTCACAATTTCGACAAAGTTGAGCAGCTGCGCAGACTCAGGCGTCCAGGACAATTTCAGTTGAATTATTCAAGGCGATCTTCGGCAACGCGAGCGCGACCTTGTGTAGTCGCGGAGCACTGGGTTCGTGCTCGTGCAAAACTTATGAAGGGCACCGCACTGAATCGCGTTTGTAATACCCGTTCTTTAGAACCTCGTCCATTCCTTTGATCCAACTTCCTTCATTGTTGCATTCTTTTTCTTTCTTCACGTATTCGCGCCATATCGATTACGCTTTTAAAACGGCGCTATGTGATGTAGGCCTTTTTATACACCTCGCATATCTGGATTAACCGCCGTATTCTAGAACGTGCCTTCACTCAACGCTTCACCTTGACCTGAAAAAGTCGATGGGAGCGCCACCTCTTGGCAGATGAAACCACTGCATATTGGTTATAATCTTTAGCGTGTCTTGACAAGCGCAGCGTCAATTTCAGTCGAGCAGCGGCGCAGTGCTCAACCCAGTCAAGTGAAGGAGGAAATTCGAGTCGAGGAGCGTTCGTGAATACGGGGGTAAGATACGTTCTTATATGTACAAAACGGGCAGTTGATCGGTCCGTGAAGCCACGTAACGGCGAAATATAGGTCACGGAAACATATTCAACTTTCTGACCCATCGCTGCTATTGTGACGTCACAGACAAAAGAAGTCACTGTTTCGCTGCAAATACGAAGCAATAGGCGTGATTGCAACAAATTGGAATGTTATACGTAGTAATGCTAGCAATGGGCTCCCGTATTATGCAGCGTAAACAAAAAAAATGAAGGCGCAAGGAAAAGTGGCAGCTGCAGGGAAAAGCGACCTTCGTGCTTGCGCCAACGGTGACAAGAACATAGTTCGAACAAAGGTATGAGCGGCCTACTAATCTCTGTCAAGATGGAGAACTTGCGGCCGCACCCTGGTGATTAACGTGCACACATTTCCTACAAGAACAGAGTTCGTACAAAGGTATGAGCCGCCCACTAATCTCTGTCAAGATAGGGAACTCGCGGCTGCACCCTGGTGAATTACGTGCACGAATTTTCTACAGGAACAGAGTTCGTACAAAAGCATGAGCCGCCCACTAATCGCTGTCAAGATAGGGAACTCGCGGCTGCACCCTGGTGATTAACGTGCACACATTTCCTACAAGAACAGAGTTCGTACAAAGGTATGAGCCGCCCACTAATCTCTGTCAAGATAGGGAACTCGCGCTTGCACCCTGGTGAATTACGTGCACGAATTTTCTACAAGAACAGAGTTCGTACAAAAGTACGAGCCGCATACTAATCTCTGTCAAGACAGGGAACTCGCGGCTGCACCCTGGTGAATTACGTGCACGCATTTTCTACAAGAACAGAGTTCGTACAAAGGTATGAGCCGCTGTCACGAGGCTAGTCAACCCACAAGCACTCGTGTAGGTTCTTGTGCATACAAACCGATGAGAAAACCCACATCGGTAAAGAGAACACGAGACCGTTTATGCACACAAGAAAACAACTAAATATATTTTCAATAAACTAGATAAAGAGAAAAGGAATGAGAGGAAAACAAACAAAGCACACAAATTCGAGGAGAAGTTAACCTAATGACCGCGAAATGCTAAGGATGCGTAAGTTCCGCAATAGCAAAAGCGACTGTCACCGTTCGGTCGCGGCACTCTTGTAGACGGCGAGGGTTGATGCGATGGGGTGCAGACAAGGTAGATCAGAGGTCCAAGCGTTGCTCGTGGTTGAAGGTAACTCCGGGCGCACCAAGGTCAGTGACCTCTCAGCGTTCGTCCTCCGAAGCTGGGACGTAGCCCTGGAAACGGGACGAGCCTGGCCAAAGCCAGATGGTGAGAAGCCTGGCCAACGCCAGACGACGAGCGGCCTGGCCAACGCCAGACGATAGATGATGCTCGGGTGCCCGACCAGGTGGGAGCCCGCAGCAGCCTTGCCTCAGGAACTCGGCCCGCCACCCCCCGCGCCCTGGTAGCCTGCTTGCCTCCGTCGCGTCCCGGCCACGTCTGCCCCGTTCTTCGTTCTGGCTTCTTCCAAACCAGCGTGGGGGCCTCTCATTGGTCCGAACTTCACGCGCCTCGTCTGCCCATCGTCTTTCTCACCGAATACATCGCGAAAGCGCGCGTCCACACCATCGGTCGTCGTCGTCTTCTTTCCTATGCCGGTGCACTCGCGCACATTTTAAACCGAACACTGGTTGCACTCGCGCACTTCACGAAACGCGCACTTCACTTATCACAACATGCCCCTTTTTCGAAAAGTTTTTTCCCAACGGAAAAAACTGCCGGATGCGTGTTTCACCACACAGGATACGTTCTTGGAGTTTGCATGAACACATGCACACTGGTATCACTGCAACAAGTCTTAAGGAGCACACTTACAGGGAAAAAAATCCACATATGGTAAACAATGTTCCGATGGTTGGTTGAAATGCTTTGCCTCCCATCTTTAGCAACACTTGAATTCGTATCTATGGCCGTAACCTGCTCATGAAGTTGGCACCTGCGTTTTCAGAACCTTTGATATGTTGAATATGAAAAGTGTACTCTTGTAGTACTAGACTCCACCTTAGCAACCTACTGTTCAGGTGTTTTGCCTTCGCTAAGTATTGTAGCGGTTGATGATCTGTCTGTACGATAAACTGTACTCCGTACAAAAAAAAAATATGAAATTTTCTCTACCGCCCATACTAGCGCTAAGTATTCTCGTTCGATAGTCGAGTAATTCTGCTCCCGAGGCAACAGCTGGCGGCTGGCATACGACACTGGTTTGCAACAGCCCCTCGTGTTTCTTGCATGAGGACTGCGCCGATGCATGTGTCGGATGCGTCTGTACGGAGTATGAACACACGTTTTGGGTCTAGTGCCTTCACGATCGGCCCAGAAGCAAGGGCTTGCTTCAGCGTTTTGAAATGCTCCTTCTGTTTCAGGAGTCCAACAAATCTTGTTTTTCTCCATTTTTCTGGTTAGCTGAGTTAAAGGCTGTGCTTTCTCCGCATAGCGAGGTATTAAATCTCGGTAATACCCAGCTAGTCCCAGAAAAGATCGGAGTTGCTTCTTGGTGTCAGGTAGAGGTGCACTGGCTATCTTCAAAACCGTAGTTTCCACAGGTTGAATAGTCCCGCCTCCTAGACGATATCCCAAGAAGACTATCGACTCCACAGCAATTTCGCACTTCTGAGGCTTGATGGTTAAGCCAGACTCCCGTACTTTCTGCAACAAGCGTTGCAAGGTGTCTATGTGCTCTTCCCAGGTGTCCGTGGCTATGAGAACGTCACCGATGTAGTGGACTACATTTTCAAGGCCCTGTAGGAGTGTTTTCATTAGACGCGTAAACACCGCAGAAGCTGTCTTTATGCCAAACGGCATGTATATAAATTGGAAATGACCGGATTGCGTTGAGAATGCCGTTACTGGCCTCGATGTCCGGTCAAGTGGGACTTGCCAATACCCCTTTGTGAGATCAAACTTTGAGAAGTATCTCTTTGTGCCCACCTATGTAAGCATTAGGTCGGTCCTAGGTATGGGTTCAGCGTCGGAAACCAGTATCTCGTCGATGCGACGGAAGTCGACGCATGTGCGATAGTTGTTATCCGGCTTCTTAATAAGTACCAAGGGCGAACTGTAGGGCGAATGGGATCGCTCAATCACACCCAGTCTTAACATGTCCTGAACTTCTTGTTCTACCACTTCCTTCATGGCCAACGGCAAAGGATACTGCGGTGTGTTGATCGGTTCAGAGGTCGTCAATTGAAGTCGGCATTCCAACAGATTTGTCTTTCCCGGTATCTCAGAGAATACATCTTGGTAGGTGGTTAGAAACTTCCGAAGTTCTGTACGTTTGTCTTCTTCTAAGCTACTGCCGATCGGAATCGCTTCTACACCCACAGTCGGCTTAACTGTGCAAGCTGGTAGAGGGGTATCTGTCTCCTCCTCTTTCATAACCACAAAAGATGCTGTTTGTGGAATTGTGTCTGGTTGCCGGTATTCATATCGTTTAACATATTAATATGGAAAAGTTTGGCGTCATGGCCCAAGTCCAGCCAATAGTCGTAGTCGCCCTTTTTCCCAATGACCGAAAACGGCCCTTTCCATTCCATCAACAACTTATTCGCTGTTGTAGGAAGCAAAATAAGAGCTCGGTCTCCAACTTTCAGCTGACGGCTCTTGCTCTTCCGATTATAGTGATATTTTTGAGTCGTTTTCGCTCGTATCAGGTTCTCATGGGCTAATTTTAGCGTTCTTTTCAGACGATCCCGGAGATTGAGGACATATCCGTAGGTCGTTTTCACCTCCTCTTCGATCTTTTCTCCAGTCCACAGCTCCTTTAACAAGTTGAGTGGTCCTCGGACGTATCTCCCGTAAATGAGTTCAAAAGGAGAGAACCCCATGCTGGCCTGAGGAACTTCTCGATATGCAAATAGAAGTGGGTGCAAGCAATCAATCCCATGATTTTGGATCCTCTTGGCATAGCTTGCGCAAGCATTTGTTTCAAAGTGCCATTAAATCGCTCTACCAAACCATTGCACATGGGATGATAGGGCGTCGAACTCAGATGTTTGATTGCCAACAGATCGTTTACTTCTCTCATCAGGTCCGACGTGAAGCACGAGGCCTGATCGCACAGGATTTGGCGGGGAAATCCAACGCGGGAAAACATTTCGACCAACCCGTCTGTCACAGTCGCGGAAGTCAATCGCCGGCAAGCAATGGCGTCAGGATAGCGCGTAGCGAAATCGACCATGATCAGTATGTATCTGTTGCCCCTATTTGAGACCGGCTTTAAGGGTCCAATAATGTCCACGGCCACGCGCTCAAAAGGAGTGTCAATCAAGGGCATTTTCCCAAGAGGAGCCTTTCCTACTTTGTGCTTTGGATACATTCTTGGCACGTGTCACAGGACCGCACGTATCTTTTAATCTCTTCCTGGACCCCTGGCCAATAGAGTGAACCTAACACCCGATCAATCGTTCTTGTTACTCCTTGATGCCCGGACATCAAACTCTCATGGGCCATCTTCAACACTTGACTTCGCAGCTTGAGAGGAACTACGACCTGCTGTATCAATTTGCCAGAGGATAGTCGGTAATTTCGATACAACAATGACTTCTCCATGACAAAGGAATACTGGGTCAATCCTCTGCCATAAAAAAACCTGCCCTACTTTGTCCCTGCAAGCTTCTAGGGTCGTGTCTTCTGCTTGGGCCCTCTCGAGCTCCCTCCTGTTCATCTTCAAACTTCTGGCGCTAACTGCAGCTGAATCCGGCCGGACGCTTGTGCTCTTCATACTACCAAGTGATGCCTTTAAACGATGGTCTTCTTTCTTCTTATACAAGGTCTCGGCTACGCCGTTCGGAGTGAAGTTCCCTTCAGCCAGTTTTTCTTTCCATTTCTTGTCAGGGTCATCAGCAGCACGAGATCCTGGCACATTGCCAACGATGATGTCATATAGCGGGGAGGACATGCATTTCACGATACACGTGCCTGAAAAATATGGCGAAAAATCTCCACCTTCGCCTCTGGTACCGTAATCCGGCTCCCGTCTGCTAAGAACAAGGCCGTCGTGGTTCCTGTCAGTGCTTCATCTGGCACCAAAGAACGCCGAACCACCATTGTATTGCTTCCTGTATCACGTAGGACGGAAGCCGCTTGGCCGAATATAATGCCCTGCAGCACTGGCATCGGATGTTTTTCTGACTTTGGCTGCGTATTTACCGCACTGGTCATATTCTCCTCCTGCTTGTCCGCAGTATATCATTCACTACTTCTGCCTTTTCCTCTGGCGACAAGATACAAGAAGTCCTCTTAGTGACCTTCTGCTTTCTGGTACATACATTAATATCATGCCCCGTTTTGCGACAGTAGTCACAGTATGGTCTTGTCCGAGCACGACATTCTGCTGCCCTGTGACCTGTTTTATCACAGACAAAACATCGAGTGGGAGACTTCCCCGCTGTACTTCCGCATTTCCCTGCGGCGGCCGTTCTCCGTTTTGTCGCAAAAAACCAACAAATTTGACTGTCGTTGGGCCTTTAAAATTGTCCGCAGCCTCGGCCATTTCATCTAGCTTACGACATTTTTTTTCGTAGGAAAAGCGCCACGCGGTTATGGCATTGATCGATAAACTGTTCAGCTACTATGAGATCTAGAACAGACGAATATTCTTTTGCTGTCTTGGACATCTCCACCCATCTGTCGAAAAAACTTGCCAACCTGGTTGCATACTGCTTGCCTGTTTCTCCATCTTGAGGTCTCTGCTATGCCGGAACTTCTCCCTGGTAGCCCTCCGCCGCTGAAACGAAAACGCTGCAGTAATGCTAGCTTGGCTTTCTCGTAGTCAAGTGCCTCTTCTCTGGAGACAAGCGACCAAATACTTTGAGAGCTTTCTCCGCTCAGACACAGACTCCGTGCCGTGGCCCAACTTATCCTTAGGCCATTCCTGACCGGTGGCCACATTCTCAAATCTCTTGAGATAAGCATCAAGGTCATCCCGGTTTTCATTAAATCCGGGTATGAAATTGTGCGGGTAACGTTACACGGTTCTCGCACCTGTCGACCATGGTCCGACGCCGCGGATCCCCTGGCCCCTTCCACCTGAGCAAGTTGAAGACGCAGTTGAATCGTCCTTCTGGCATTCGGCCTCAAGTTTTCGTTCCAACTCCCGCCTGTTCCATCCTCAACTTTCTTGCCTCTCGCTCAGCTGCCCTTTCTTCGTGAGCTCGTGCCTCACGCTCATCAAGCCATGCCTTCAAACTCATCGCCCTCTAGCCCATGCGTATAGCTAACGCCGTTTTAAATCAGACGTAGTCATTTTCTCTCCTTCTGTAAAAACCTTAATTGCATAAACAATCTCGTCCTGCCGTAGCGGACGCCAATTGTCACGAGGCTAGTCAACCCACAAGCTCTCGTGTAGGTTCTTGTGCA